>CAOLHI010002420.1:0-257423 GCA_948474755.1 Ctenosaura bakeri | reverse complement strand
TATGGCAACCCTAAGGTTTTCTCAGACTGAGAGTGTGTGACATGCCCAAGGTCACCCAGCGGGTTTCCACGGCTGAGTGGGGAACTGAACCCTGCTCTCCAGGACTGTAGCTCAATGCTCAAACCACTACACCACATTGACACAGCTCTGCAATTTGGATGGGAACACTTGGAAGTAATTATGCCTGGAGCTAACTCATTTTCCTGTTCTAGGCAGAAAATAAGTCCCAGTAGGTTTACAGGATAATTCCACAAGGACTCCAGTAAACCCGCAGCATCTATCACTTTCAATAGGCAGACTACTGAAAGATGTCCTCCACACCCGTACAGGTGACACATATAGCTTTGAAATAAAACCTGATCAAGTATTGACCTATCCCCTACCTCAGATCATCATCTCCCAGAATCTCAAATCCAAAGTGTGACCTCACACATGTGTTGCTCAGGATATCTTTTGATGAAGAGCCCTCCGATGCAAGGAATTGCTTTTCTCAAAAGAAGGAAAGAAATCTTGTGATTCTTTCAGGTGTCATATTTACAATGTGGGGAGAACATGACTCCTAGACATCATTTCCACCATGGGCTAATATGTAGCATATGGATATTCACCCACAGTTCTGAAACAAGGTCGCCACATGTCCAATTTCTATTCTTACAACCGACACAGGCACACATATCTCAAAACACTTTTTGCCACACATCTTATTCTTCCTTCTTAAACCTGTCACAGCTCTAACACAAGTAGACCTGCCAAGTTTTGGGGGTTTTTTTCAGCCTTGTCTTTATAGCTCTAAGGAATGTGGAGCGGATTCTGAAATACTATCTGGGAGCTCATGCATGGCCCTTGTGTGTCAGATTACCATTGTACTGGAACATCAGAGAGCTTGACTATGAGATAGATTTGACAGCTGAAAATTTCCTTCATAATAAGTACACTCCAAAGAATATCTGATTAGCCTAAAATCTGCAGTTCTAAGAAACAAAGACTACAAGGCAAATAGAGCTTCCATCCCTTCAGCCATGTTTCCTCCATGTCACTTAGTTTTGAATGCTCAACTCCACACAAATCATAAGACAACATCTAGATGAACTGCAATTTCACTAAGGACATGCTAAAAGAAACTCAATGAAATTCTTCAATCAACACTTTAGGATATGTGTGTTTAATGTAGCTAAACCATCTGCAAAAACAAAGGCTTAAAATGTTTCCCCAAATAACAGGCGAGAATAATTACACAGTCCAATAGCAGGTAGCAACACTACTGTACATCAGATTCTGTTCTATACAAACATCATTAACTGACTTGTATCAGAATCCCAACACTGAACGAAACAGGGAAGCTAACGCTCCCATGTAAAACTGAGCCTTGAAGTTTATCCTCTAAAGCAAGAGCTCATGAACTCTCTCCCCGCCACCCCTCCCCAACTGTGTTAGACTCCTAATTACATATCTTGGCACTGTTGCAAGCACCCTCGTTTACTGCACACTCTGTGCAAAACTGGAGTTTTGGAGGTCATCACATTCCCTATTAAAGCCATTCTAATCTGCCATTTTCACACGTTGCTACTCAGTCACAGCTCATGCTGATTTCAGCCAAGACATTCATAATCTTCTCAGCATGTTACTATCCCTTTCTCCAACCTACCCATTTCTATTCTATCTTATCTTTAACGTGTGCAAATATTACCTCACCCATCCTGTTGCTGGCTCAAGAGATTAACCACAAAGTGGCATGATAAATGGCCTCATTAAAAATAATAATCCCCTGACATTGATTTCTAAGTTTGGTTTTAAGTCCTGTTGGAGCATGTGATGTTGCTACCAACTATTGGTTTATATATACTCCATTCCCTAAAGGGTAGAGCCATTCCCTAAAGGGTAGAGGATAGTTGTTGCTATCCACATGCTTCCCCATCCTCAAGCACTGCAAAACCGCCTTATACCATTTCCAGGAAAAAATCTGTGAGTCTTTCAAACCAGAGCTTCCCAAGAAATCATGTGACAGGAAGGTAACAGGACTGTGGATTCTTGGCACTACATGTACCAACACCCCTGCTGTGACCTGTGTGTCTGACCATGGGGGGGTTGCCATACTGAGAGGGAGGAAGGAAAGAAGCAGAAGCCAGGTTGAAGAGTAGTTGAAATCCAGAGGTGGAAGTAGAAGTAATTCCAGGATTGTTGGAACTAACAAACACAAAAGCACTGATTATTTATATTTTGAATCTTGGTCATTTGCTGGTACACAACCTTTTTTGTTTATCAGTCCTGTTCTTTGTTAGGCAGGGTGACTGCCAGAACTCACCAGGATGAGCACAGTGGTTGCGTTCTGTGGAGGCACTTGTAAAAGAATGTTGCAAAAACACAATTACAAAAGTTTGAATATTTTGTAGATTTATATATACTTTAAAAAGAAACATAACAACAAGCAAAAATGCTGCATATCTAAGGCCCTTTCTGCACCTTACCTTTTTTTGGCACTGGGGTGTGGGGATCATGGAAGCAGCCTCCAGCGTGAGGCTCTCGCGTCCCTGCTGCTTCAGCTCTGCACGAGCTGCCTCCTCACACAAGAGCTCCGCCTCTTCCTTTCGCAGTGCAGCCTGGGAGTTTCCAAGGATGCGCTGGGGCAGGAAGCGCGACCGGCGCGGCTCCAGAGGCTCCACACGCCAGGTAAGTGAGTGCAAGGCCCAGGAGCAATGTGCAATCGTTCATCATTTTCAGCTTCCAGCCAAAAATGAAAAGGTGCACAATTGGCCCCTGCTGGCCCCTGGAGTGTCTTGTTTGCAATAAAGAATGTACCTTTCCATTCTTACCTAAATTCATTCATTAAAGTCATATTACCTAGTTGAAAGTGACAATGAGGTAATTCTTCTACGTACTGTCTTCTCCTCCCTCTCTCTCCTCTGAACTAGCAACTACAGCCTCTTCTTTGGGCCCACCCATTTTGCCAAACCAATAATTTTTCTACAGGTTACAGTAACAGTAAATGTCTTCAGCGCTTACTGGTGTGTTACAGATTACAGCACTTGCTTCTTGCAAAATAGAAAATGTACTCCTCAGAATCAGAGGACAATGGCAACTAATCTCTCATGATCACTCCCTCCAGGATCAGAAGCAGTATGCCTTTAAAAGCCAGTTATTGAGGAAAAAGCTGATTACCCTTCAGGGTTCCCAGAGGATTCTAACTGGCCACTGTGGGAAACAAGATGCTGAACTAGATACGCTTTTGGTCTGACTTGTGGCTTCTAGAGACCACAGAGATGAAGAGCAGTATATCATGTACAGCTCGTATGGTACAGCAGGCTAAGTATTGGGCTCAAATATCTGAATTCAAATCCCCATTCCCCTGTGAAGTTTACTAAATAGCCTTGGCCAGAGCATGAGCTCAGCTTGACCTCACAGGAGAATGGAACAAACCAGAATATGCTGCTGCTTCCAGGCTTGTTGAGAAAAGGGCAGGATATAAATGTAATAAACATCTTGTAAACATCTGGCTCCAGATGTTTTGGTTGGGAATCTACAATGGGCAAAAGTGGCCTGGAGGGTGGTGGTGCAACTCTGCCATTATTTATTTATTCCATGTACATCCTATCTTACTTCCACAGAACTGAAGACAAGAGATGGCCAGGTTTTGTGGATGGTCTCCCACCCAGCTATTCATCAGACCCACTGCTGCACTGCTTCAGTGAGGAGGCCCCAACATGCATCTTCAGATGGTGCTCTAGGATTGCCTCTCAACATTGGGCAAGAGGGAATACTGCACTTCCACAGATCTAACAACTCAATCCAGTAGAAAGGGGAGGATGATCTCCCCTGCCATTGCAGTCAGCTGGGCAACTGAAAAACACACATCTGGAGGGCTGGGAAACCTTCTAGAAAGGTTTTGTGGACAACTGTGTATTCTTTAGTGGGAAAAGTAGGAAAGAAAGTATGGAGGTATTTTAACATCAGCACCACACTGGATTTAAGGCATTACCTTCAAAATATCACCTAAAGCTCCTATGCAAGCTGCTCTGAGCTCTTTTTTTAGAGTGCAGAAAGGAATATAAAGCATCTTCAGTTAAATAAAATGAACCCTGAACTCTCCTCAGTGGTGAAATAGGTCTGCCCCTCATTTTAATGCAATCTTCTTACTACTTGCGTATTGTAAATTGCAGGTTATATAAGCCTTTGCTTTTTGCTCTTTATTTTTTGTTTTTTTTAAATGCCCAACCCAAACATGAATGCATTAGGCAAGGAAAAATTTTAAAATTAGCAACCATCAGTAGCATCCATGGAGGCCAAAGTCCTCAGAAGAACACCTGCAGAAGGACATTTGTCATAAGAAAGCGACTGCTGTAGCCTCAGAAAGCAGCCCTTCACCACTGGTCAAAAGGAGCAAAAGGCAAATGGGTTCTGGTTTATATACAGCCCTGTTTTGTTTGTTTTCATTAAACACCCTTACTGATTTTAACCATCTGTATTTGTTAACTTGTTTTGTTCTTTCATACTTTGGAGTACAAACAAGACCATATGTGCACTCATGCTGCTGGCTTTTTGGCTCATCACACTGTCATATGCCTGAAAGGTTACGTTTGCATTTGTCATCCCAGTTGATGTGAGTTACTGTGAAATTTGAAGTATTTAGCCTTGGTACATTGATGTTTTATCAGAATAAACTTGAAAGGTGCATACATGGACACTAGTAGTTTATGGTGAAACATGCACAGCAACATATTTAAATATTCCTCAGTCTTAGTTCTTTGATGTCATATGCACATAGTATCCCTGCTATGTGACAGACAAATTCTGAGTATCAAAACATAATTTTTCTCTCATTCATTCTGCTTTTTTTTTAAAAAAAAAATTAGTATTAGAAGAAGCTGAATAGTCTTCTTATCACAGTTTAGAAAAATGATCCAGAGGCAATAAGAAGAACACTGAGGTCAAAAACAACACAAAGCCTTGTGATGCCTTGAAGGCGAACATATTTTATATGTTTCATCAGTGACAATCCACAAAAGCTTATGCCAAATAAAACATGTTCATCTTTATAAGTGAAGAAACTTTGGGCCTTCAGAAGTTTGGTGATAAGGAATTATGAAAGTTGTAGTCCAAAGTGTCTGGTGGGTCAAAATTTTCTCATCTCTGCTTTAGGGCACCACAAGACTTTTTGTTTTTTGGTCTGCAATGCATTAGAATTGAACTAAGGATATCAGAGATGAACATGTGGACTAACATGAGGATTAGAGGACTGGTAATTATTTAGTTTTGAAATAACAGTCAGAAATTCTTATTTGAAAATACTCAGGAGCCACTTCATGTCTTACCATTTTAATGTCACAATGTAATATGTATTATTTACCATGTGCCAACCACTATCAACAATGAACTGGAGAAGCAGCAACACTCAGTGGCCTAAATCCCAATTGTTAGTCTCAGTTAAAGTAGACACACTGAATGAATTGCTAAATTGTAAAGAAACACTTGCATAAATTGCATTAATTCAATGGGTTGAAGCTAAATGAGATTGACAGTTGGGCTGGTAGACCTTTGTAATCCTGTACAAGGCTATTCAGTACAAAGAGTTTACTCTTTGCCTCCAGAGAGGACTATGCATGCTCTGGAAAAAAACAGTAGCCAGTGTATATATAGTGCTACTAGTAATGTATGACTATACATTGTGAAATGTATGGATATGCATTGAAAGGAGTCATGTCAAAGAATGACATGGTGATGCCCTGTTTATAAAGTCTCCATGTGCCCCTGCATAGACTCCTTCCTATGTGGCTGTGTGAAAATATAGAACTGTCATATGTGGGCATAAGCTTAAGCCAATATTGTCTACTCTGACCGGAATCAGATTTTCAACTTCTTAAGCAGAGAGATTTCCTAGTCTTATTACCTGAAATCCTTTAATGGAAGGTGCTGGGATCAGAACTGGAGTGTTTTAGATGTTCTAGATAGTACAACAGTTCATTGCTGTAAGATTTAACCAGGTTATTCCATAGTTCAGTGTGTGCCTCAGCACTGGCCTACAGAATACTCTGGTAAATCCATTTTCTTCCCAGTGACTACTACTGCATTTGTGTGTGGTTCAGCCAATACACACACTAGTCCACCTCTTGCTCATAGCAGAGATAGAAATCATTCCAAAGATGACCAGAAACCACAAACTTCTAGTACTTGCAGAGCATGAGATATTGAAAGTTGTCATCCAGAACTCTCACATTTGCTGTGTTCATATTCCCTTGGTAACTTAGCTGCCCTAAATTGCATTTCTAAACACTTAGCCCAAGTTTTTAATTTCTAGAAATTCAGAGAAATTTGGCGAGTGAAGGAAAAACTTCATGGAGGGAGAGAATTTCTATTTGGAACAGGAATATCCTCATTTTACCTCCCCTATAACTGTATCCATCCCCAGCCACAATGTATCTCTTCAGTGGAAGGAGATGTGTTTTGGGGATGTGTTTGGTGACAACTTCACTGTCAGTATCTCCCTGCATTTGCCTTCCCTGTAGCTACACTCATCTCCAGCCACAATGTATCTCTTCAGTGGAAGGAGATGTTAGAGATATATTTGGTGACAAACTCACTGTCAGCATCTCCCTTCTTCCTTTCCATCTTTCCCTGCTTTTCTTCTTTTACAATATTGATTTCTGATTGTCACCTATAAGTGACAATCACATTGATAGCTTGACACCTGTGAAACAGCTAGCGATCCCCCTGAAATATTCTGACTGTGTATGATCTGTATAATCTGTTTAATCTCTGGACTGTTTTCTTCATTTCCTCAAGCAATGAAATAAATATGTTTTTGCTTACAAGCTGGAATGGGGTGGCAGAGAAGCATGACAGAATGATTGACTCACTTCCATTAAAAAAGAAAAGAAAAAAATAATTACACGTTTAATAACCCTTTTCTGCGTAAATTTGAAATAAAACAGGGGAGAAGCAGGGATATCCTAGATTTTCAGCAACACAGAGTGAGTCGTGTAACATGTGCACAGCTGAGACACGCAACATGGTGAAAGAGCATCATGATTACTGCCAAAAAATGACAATTGAAAGCACAATATTTTTTCCCTTTTGGAATAAGAATGCCTTACAGTTCTCTGATAAAGAAACAATCTCCCGGAGAGATTAAGGAGAGACTGGTGAGAGGATGGAGGGCATTTTTTTTGGATCAGGAAGTTGCAAGTGGGGCAGGAAAAAGATAGGAGAAGAGAGTATCAATTTAACAAAAGAAAAAGAACAAGGTGATTTGGGGGCAGTGGAACACTATGGAAAGAAGATTTGCCCCCAAAATCCACTTCCTTATGATGGAATCACAGAAAGAAGCAATTGACCTCTTTGCAGGACATTGCAGAATAGTGCAGATGGTGTAAATTAATTGTGTGTGGGGGTGTCTCTCTGGTTCCCCCCTTTGTTTATAAACTGTATCTCTTTCATAGAAATATGATGTATATTATTCCTTTATAGGAAGCTGTGGCACCCACATTGTTCTGCAGCTGAAGCATGAGAGCCATTTAGAGGTTTTCAGAACTCTAAACAGAGTATTATAGGCCATTTCCACACCACACGGTTATAGGCCATTTCCGCACCGGGCTTTTAAAATGGTGCAGAGCGACCTCTGACGGAGGTCTTCTGCACCGTAGAGTGGACTGGGGCGGACTACTTTGTGTAGTTCCAGACCTCAGTCCGGTTCTGCACAACCGGAACTGGTCGCACAGTGTACTTTTTAAAAACCTCTTTTTATTTTTTTTTATTTTTTAATTCAGATTTCATATATTTAACTGCAACTCCAGTGCAATTAACTTTCCACAGCTTTCTGAAGAGATCCATACTTCACCGTATGCTTTAATGATTCATTTGAACAATTCAGGAAAGATGAATTCTGACAAGTTTTAGAATAACATTAATTATGCCTTAGGTTTTGCTTTACAACTGGGAAAGCTCCACGTTTTTTCTTGGGGTTGACTCCCTTTCCACAAATAATGATTGAATCCACCTTTTCACCCTGATTTATTGGAGAGCTTGTTCCATGAGCAGATGGAGTTTCCCATAAAGCTTTCACCTCTGGTCCTAACAGCTTTCTTCTTAATATATTTAGCTTGTGGATATAGTCCTTTCCATCTATGAGTATTCATGTAAGAGAGAATCTTTCTAAAATGGGGTAGGTCTGTGCCCTTGACTATGCTGCCATTAGTTTTTCTTCTAATAGCATGCTATAATAAATCAGAAGTAATGAATTAGCTATTATCATTATTAGTATCATGTCCTCCATTACAGAATGGCTTAGATTTGAAATATAATTATAAATGTTTTGTCTATGTTTATGGCAATAGATTATTTGTTGAATGTTGTTGTTGCTGTTGTAGTTGAATACAAGTGTATCTGACTTTGTTGCTCTTTGGGGAATCTGTTCTCTCTGTTCTATTTGATTGGATTTCTTATATTTCAATGTTGAGGAGGGAGTGGGCTTGTTCTCTACTGCTCCAGAGACTAGGACAAGGAATAATGGATTCAAGCTGCAGGAAAGGAGATTTCACCTGAATCTCAGGAAGAACTTCCTGACGGTCAGAGCTGTCCAGCAGTGGAATATGCTGCCTCAGAGTATGGTGGTTTTTAGAGGTTTTTAAAAAGCACGGAGCGTGCGACTCCGTGTTGCTCCATCACTGAGCTCCGGAGCAGATTTGCAGGAGCATGCAAGTGCATGCCTGCACATCTTTCAGGGGCGGGCTTTTGACTGGCTAGCTTCTCCGGTTGGTGGAGCCTCCACCAACGAGAAGCCACCATTTTGGACGCCGGAGCAGTGCGGAGCGACGAGCTCGCACTGCTCCTTATCCCAACAGACTCGCCCGGACGCTCAGGAAATCCAGTGAGTCCTGTTTTCGCGCAGTTCCCTCCCCATGTCTGGAAAGGGACATAGTGCTATTATTCCACTTTCAACATCCTATGGAATTCTGGGGTTTGTAGTTTACTGAGGCCAAAGAGCTCTCTGGCTGAGAATTCTAAATGCCCCTCCCTAAACTGCAATCCCCAGGACTCCATAGGACGTTGAAAGGGGAATAATAGCACTTTAACAATGTAGCATGGAAATGGCCATAGGGGGCTCTGCACGTTATAGCATTTGAGCATAACATAATCTTTGTCACTATTGTGTATGTCTATGTTGCTGTATGCGTGTATGTTTTTTGGCCCTGCCAATTTGCTCTATTGAATTTCATTTTATTAATTTCTATTCAAATTTCAAGTTTATCAAGGTTCTTTGGAATTCTGTTCCAATATGTTAGCCATCCCTCCCAGTT
This sequence comes from Ctenosaura bakeri, assembly GCA_948474755.1. Classification (NCBI taxonomy): domain Eukaryota; kingdom Metazoa; phylum Chordata; class Lepidosauria; order Squamata; family Iguanidae; genus Ctenosaura; species Ctenosaura bakeri. The sequence goes on along the minus strand of CAOLHI010002420.1, from coordinate 248,136 downwards.
TTGCATCATCTGCAAACTTGGTAAGAATTCTCTCCATCTTGTCCTCTGAGTCACTGATTAAAATGTTGAAGACTAATGGCCCTAGGACATAATGCTGAGGTATTCCACTTGAGACCTTCTACTTTGAAGTGCAGCCATTGATCATGACTGATTGAGCAGTGTCCCAGCCAATTATAGATCCATCTGATGGTGTGTCCATCTATTCTATGTTTAATTAGTTTGTTAATCAAAACATTATGAGGAACCTTATCAAATGCTTTGCTGAAATCCAGATTAATCACATACACAGCATTCCCACCATCTACTAAACTAGTGATCAACTATTTATTTTAAAAGGCTAAAAAAATAGAAAGATTGTTCTGCCTTATAAGTATACACATTCCCTAAATGTGCATAACACAGTGACAGACTAGGATTCTGTTACCACAGTTTCTAGCCTGGGCTTGTGGGATATTAGATATCGTTTGATATCAATAATGTGGCCTTCTTTACCTATTCCTCCCCATGTGCTTGCGAGGCCTCCGGACGAGCATGCATACAGGCACGGCCACTAATCGCTGAAATATTCCAAACAAATACAGGCAGGCCAGAAATAGTCAGACTGCCGCTTTTAGGAGACCTCAAGGCAAGTACCACATTATGTATGCACGCTACTTACAAAGGACTCCCTGCCCCAAGCAGGCAGCTTGACTAGCTGAATACTAGAGTAGCCAGTAGCAGTCTGGCTACTGGCTACTCTATTGACAATATGGACTTAACCCCATCATGTAAAATTCTGACCTTTCGGAGCCTTTGTCTCCAGCCTGAAACTCATTGTTTTCCCCAAGTACGGACTAGCCTATGGCCATATTTTCCCCTATAAAAACCCCTTACTTCGAGAGCGTCCTTGGATCGTTCCTGACTTCCATCCTGCCTTGCTGCCACTTCAATTGGTGAGCCTTCCCCTCAGCTCCACGTGCTGAGAAATTCCATTTCCACAAACTTCTTCTTCAGACTACCCGGGCTTCAGAACAGGTGTAGTATTTCCCAAACCAAATTTCCTCTTAAAAGTCCCTCTATCCAACTCCAACCTTTATTTCTATAGTTATCTGTGTGAGTGTGTTGCATACATTGTTTGGCTGTATTTTAATAAAAACAACAATTATTATTTTACTTCTGTTCGCTCCTTGACTCAGCCTGACCCCGTAGACATTGGGTAAAAGATCTCGCTCCGTTGCCCTGCCTCTCATATTGCTAGTTTGTGCTCTTTTGACTAACTCCCAACTTATAATTTGGAGTGCACTTAGGTGTCCCTCACGGGACCCCCAGAAACCAGGGTAACAATTGAGGAGTTGTTGTTGTTGTGTTCCTTCAAGTTGTTTCCAATGGCAACCCTATTACAGGGTATTTTTGGCACGATTTGTTCGATGGGGGTTCCCTTTGCCTTCCTCTAAGACTGAGAGTGTGTGACTTGCCCAAGGTAACCCAGGGGATTCCCATGATTGATCAGAAATTCAAACCCTGGTCTCCTGGGTTGTAATCCAACACGCAAACTACTACACCATACTGGTTCTCCAGGACTGGGCAGAGCCATGTTCAGATCTCCACACATCCCTGAAATTCATTAGATGATCTTGAGCTGGTCTCTACCTCTCAGCCTAACCTAGCTCATAGGAGCTTATGAGGATAAAAATGGGAAAGACAGTGTGTACCTCCATGAGTTTGTTGTAAGGAAGGCAGAAATTAATTGTTATTAAAAGTTAATTAAAATGAATATGAGTTACTACCCAGCACATCAGATGCCTAACATAATTAAAAATGTAATCAGAATAAATATTGGTTGCTAACCTTCACTGTCCTGAGTCCTACAAAGAAGACTCTGTGTAAATAAGGATCAGGTCTGTAGTATTTTAAAACCACATTACATGTTAGAGCAGCACTATGTCTGATTGTAAATTATGCCTGCAGTTGTAATCTATCTAGCCAGATCAAACATTCTTTGGCACTGCTTTCCCAAAGATCCAGTTGCAGCAACTTTGTCGGCATCAAGTGAAATCAAACATGGCTTGTGAACAGAGGTTTAGCGACAAATAAATCACCTCAGAAAGCTGGAGAGAGAAACAAATCCTCTGACATACTGGCATTATGGTCCTTGCCTTTATTTCTCCTACAGCTTTTTCTGTTAAATTTCATTTGCAGTGTTTGGGTGACATATGTTTTGCCTTATTCAGCCATTTGGAATACAGGTGTACTGCTGTGTCTTTTGATGGAGTGTTGCTATTCTGGAGCACTCTGTCCAAGACACAATCCCACACATGCAATCCAAACCACCAAGGATGAGTCAGACGTCATGCCGTTGCCACAACAATTATTGTACATTTTTTCATACAAAGTGGCCAAGTAGTTATCGTTCGTCACAAAACTCAGCACCAAATGCAACCCATGCCCCTACTCTGTGTGTGTGTGTGTGTGTGTGTGTGTGTGTATAAAAAGCCTCAACATGATATTTTCCTCAGTCTTAAGGAATTTGCAGTTTACAAAGGCATATACTTTGCAAACTATGTCTAAGCCAAATCCAACATCAAACTGGAAAAAAAAACTTTAAAAGCATATGAATTATAATATGTGTGAAAAAGTACAAAGTCGTACATATACGTCTCAGAACTCACAGAAACACATTTCATAGAATCATAGAACTTGCTTAATTGCTTTTGCTTAATGGGTTTTCAATACTTTAACTCTTAAAGCAGAACAAAATGAAGCAGGCTCTCAGTAATCTGACAAACTATCATAGGGTCAAGGTTCAAAAGAATCATAGAGCTGGAAGAAAGTAGAAGATTATTAAGTAGGGCTGTGCCAAAATTGCTTTCTTTGTTTCTTGCTTGTTTTCATGAGTGTTGAAAGGAGCCTCCCATTTTCAACTAGTTATTTCACTTGTGAATTCATTCACATCTTTTTCAATGTTCTTGCCATTTCTTTTGTTTTCCTAAGACAGCAAAGAAGGAGGAAAACAGCACTAGGAAACAATAACCACAAGAACAAAGGAGTATGAAGCACCATTGATGCTGGCTAAGGTAGTGATTTTGAACACTTGTTCCGCGATGTTAGCGAACAGTGGAAGCCCCAATTATCCACTAATCATATAGAATATAATAAAAGCTTTGTCTCTGTTTTCTTGCACTGATGCCAATATAGCGTATAGTGTGCCCTCTTCTGGCATCATCTCCGCCTGCACGAATGTGAGGTCACATGAAGTGTCACATCCCATTATAGTCAATAGATGCAATAGGTACGCCCCCATACTATGGCCGGTCTGAGCACATTGCATCCATTGACTGCAATGGAATGCAATGCTCACATTATTTTTGTTTTATGTGGGGGTTCCTGGAATGGAACCCCTGCATATACAGTAGGAGCACTGTAAGCATCAGAACAGAAAAACTGTGTCTAAGATTTTACATATGTCTAAGGTTTTCTTGGATTGCGTACCTGTTGTCCAGATTTCATGGAGCCAACCAAGCAGAGCCAACCAGACTGAGCCTTACTCTGAACAATAAGTAGCAATAAGGGGGATGAATCTCAGAGTGAGAGTGCTATCTTGAAAAGTGTGTATATGTCTATTTTCTTAATTACTTATTTGTGTTTTTTGGCATGAACGGCATATTCTGTGCATCTGGGATTGTTACTTAATGTATCCACCCCCCGTGGGATCACAAGGGGTCATCCCTAAGTCCTAGGTTTGAGTGCTGAAATCACAGGGCCTGGGATAGTCCTAAAATGACAAGCCTAGTTTGAATCCAAGATTAGCGTTTCTGTATGTTACATGGTTTTGCAGGAATGAGCAGTTCCAGAGTTTCTTGAGCAAATAGGAAAGTGAAAAAACTGGTAGGAAGAATAGAGCCCCAGAAGAAATTGGGACATTGATCCTGGGGACAATGGGAGCCAGTGCTGCTGGTAGGACTTAAGGAGCACTGGTTCCCACTGTCCAGGGGCTCAATGTCCCTATTTCTTCTGGTGAAGAAATGCTTGCTACTGCCACTGTTACTTCCACAGCTGCTGCTGCTACTATTATTACTATTACTGGTGCTACACACATGCTATATCATGGTTCATCAATACTGTAAGACTCAATATATGAAATGGAACTGTGACATGTCTGTGGGAGAGGACTCACCCTGCAAGTTTGTTTGGCGCTCAGCAGTGTGATTCTTTGGTCCTGGCTGCTGCTAAACCAATTTTCTGATGCAACTCCCTCTATGACACCAATGTAGTTGTATTCACCTTTAACGTTTTTAGATGCATACTCAAACCATCCTCAAAATGCAATGTATTGCAATGTGTTAATGGCCCCAAACATATAGCTCCTTGATTATGTATTCCGGTACATATGGTATATCTATCGAAAGATCTAGCAGCTGACTATGCCTGGTGCATTATCCCAGTGCATTATCCTGCCTTCCTACTTGCTGTGTTCAGAACAGAAAGCTTAACCATTTGCATGGCTCCACTTCAACAGATGGAATTTACATTAATAAGTATTTTAGTACTATATCTAATTGTTCATTTGGACTTGTTCCTAAACATTACAGGTGTGATCTTATGATCCTTTTAGGAATACAATGGTAGGCCCCAATTAAGGGGGAAAAGATGGTGACAGAGCATAGTACAAGTGAAAATTCTTCTAAGAAAGAAAGATGATTTAAAAAGAGAAGTGAAACTAACTGTGCATTCAGTTCCTTTCCTAAAATCTATGGTGATAACTGTTTTTCACTCTGTCTTGAAAATTCCATGAAAATACACATTAATAGAAAACCATTTGGTACCATCTATAATAGACACACAATCAGGAAAACTGCAGAATGATTTAACAACATCATAGTAATGCACTTTGCTGGCAAATTGATTATTGCTCTCTCCATCATCTTGCATGGGCCAAGGAGATCAAGTATATCATGGGGGAAAGCATCTACTCTTTTAAGAAGGCCTAAACTTTATATCTTAAATACATATTTCTGAACTTCCAAGAACTGGATCACATATTATGAATTTTAGGTATGTGTTAAGCAGTCTGTGCTGTGCTAAAATGTAAAGAATGAAGGCAACAAACTGTTGCGAATAAGTAAACCACCAGTAGAACAGGATTGGTTATGGCTCTCTGTCTGAGTAAGGAGATTACACCCTCCTACATATCACAGACGAAAATTGGGACATGTGAGGCCAAACAATAACAGACTATAGTCAAGATGGCAATTTTTTTTATTCAAATAAAGAAAAGAAAGACAAAATGAAAAACACTATAATAATACAAAGAACATAGTAATACTGTATTAGTAAGATGGGAAATGTTATTAATGAGGAAGAACACAAAAGCTAGGAGCGGCTGTTTATTGTCATTTCTATCTGCTGCTGTTTTCATTTTGGTTTTATTGTTTCTTTTTTTGCTTTGGGACAGTACAGAAATGCTTTGAATAAATACATTCATACTAAAATGAGCTAGAGTAGCTGCTAAGATTCCACAACAGGTGAGGAGAATCTTCAGGTAACCAATTGTATGCATAGCTCGAACTTGAGATGTTTATAAGTAGTGGCAACACTAGAATCATAGAATCAAAGAGTTGGAAGAGACCCCCGGGGCCATCAAGTCCAACCCCCTGCTATGCAGGAACACACATCAAAGCATTCCCAACAGATGGCCATCCAGCCTCTGCTTAAAAACTTCCAAAGAAGGAGACTCTACCACACTCCGAGGCAGCATATTCCACTGCCAGACAGTTCTGACCGTCAGGAAGTTCTTCCTGAGGTTCAAGTGGAATCTCCTTTCCTGCAGCTTGAATCCATTGCTCATTGTCCTAGTCTCTGGAGCAGCAGAGAACAAGCCCATTCCCTCCTCAACATGATATCCCTTCAAATATTTAAACATGGCTATCGTATCCCCTCTTAACCTTCTGTTCTGCAGATTAAACATACCCAGCTCCCTAAGCTGTTCTTCATCGGGCATGGCTTCCAGACCTTTTACCACTTTGGCTGCCCTCCTTTGGACCCATTCCAGCTTGTCGATATCCTTCTTGAATTGAGGTGCCCAAAACTGGACACAGTATTCCAAATGAGGCCTAACCAATGCAGAATAGAGTGGTACCACTACCTCCCTTGATCTAGACACCATACATACTTCTATTGATGCAACCAAGAATTGCGTTGGCTTTCTTGGCTGCCACATCACACTGCTGACTCATGTTCAGCTTGTGATCTATCAAGACTCCTAGATCCCTTTCACACGTTCTGCTATCCAGCCATGCACCCCCATCCTATATTTGTGCATTCCATTTTTTCTGCCTAAGTGTAGGACCTTACATTTGTCTCTGTTCAAATTCATTTTGTTAGCTTTGGCCCAGCTCTCCAATCTGTCAAGGTCATTTTGAATTTTGATAGTGTCCTCTGGTGTATTAGCAATCCCTTCCAATTTGGTATCATCTGCAAATTTGATCAGCATGCCCTCCGCTCCTTCATCCAAGTCATTGATGAAGATGTTGAATAGCACTGGGCCCAGGACAGAATCTTGTGGCACCCTACTAGTCACTTCTCTCCAGGATGAAAAGCAGACATTCATGATCACCCTTTGGGTTCGGTTGGTCAACCAATTACAAATCCACCTAACAGTAGTAAAACAGTAAAATCCACCTACGTGTTGGCTTGTTTTTTTCTGAAGGCTTGTTTATGCATCAAAATGCATAACCAGCTGTAAGTCTAGCTTGACCCTAGCTTGAACCTGAGATATTTATAAGCAATGGCAATACTCTTTGCTTGTTCATGCATCAAAGTTTCTGAAGTTAGACCACAGCTTGGAAATATTATTGCAGCAGGTGACATAATTATTGCAGCAGGTGACATAATGGTTTTTTAAAAAGTAATTCATTTCTTCTTACTCATTAGTAACTTTACTAGCAGTTTCTTTTTAAGTTTTTTTTTAATTTGTTAGAAATAGAAATACAGATTTGAGAAGAACAAAGATGATCTGTCTAGGATTCTCAGAAGAAACCGCCATCCATGTGCTGTTTATTATTACTTTAAAAGTACTGGGGGAAAAAGTGCGGGCAAATAATTTTTTTTCAGGCTGAAGAGTGACCTCAAGATGTGGGAAAGTTGTCAATTGCTTATGTTATTTTTACACCCCTTTTGAGGGCTTTGAGGCTACATTTCCCCTGAGTTATGACAGATAGTGCCACCCACCTCAGTTCTTCCTGCCTCTGCCCTAACAGAACCTCTTTGTTGTTTTATCTAATCAAATTCAGAGGCTCTGCTATAGTTGGCTCTTTAGACTGTTCAGAGTGGTTATAGTTCTGATTTCCCAGGCTTCAGAAGAACTAAAAATAACCAAGCAAGAATTTGAAATGGAAGGCTAAAATCCCAGACAGCATTTTAAGTAACCTAGTAAGAATTAAGACAAGATTGCCCACAGCAAACAACAGCTATAACTATTGCCACATTATGGAGAAACAAGCCAGGAGAGATAGGAGCAAGAGATCAATTGTATTTGGTTAGGAAGAACAGTCTTACCACAGATGTTGGGAAATAACCTCATTGAAAAGGCCTAGTTAGCTTCAACCTTGGAAAGCTTACAATGAATTCAGTCACATGTTCAGAGTATATGATTACCAGGTCAAAAAAACTGCACATACTGGACTTCAGAGCAAGGTGAATACAATGTCTGTTGTCATAGCAAGCCATTATAAGTGCCACTTTTTGATCACTTGTAGTTGTTATTTCCGCTATGGAACCCTGGTGAGGACCCCCAGATATCACTTTTTGATATCATTTAATTTGACCTTAGCTGGATTGGCTTGCAGTGACCTCATCTCACGTGTCTGCAAGTTCTCCGGACAAGCACGGACGGAGGGCAGCCGTTAATGGTTTGCATTCTATTCTCCATTGAAGCTAGCAACTAAAACTTTGCCCGAAGCTTTAGGGAACTTCCCGCCACAACTTCCTCAATAGCCACATGGCTTTCAGGCAAGTTACTCTTTTACGATGGGCCATCAACGTCTCGGCTAGAGTATTGTCTTTACATGTAAATCCCATCATGTTAACAATGACCTCACCCGATCCCTTGTCCAGCACCGAAACCTCTTTTGTTCTCCTTTGGAACCACCATAGCCGAAAGGCACGATCTTCCCTATAAAAACCCTTCACTTTTAACCGATCCTTGGATCACCTTTAACTGCCATCCCGCCCTGCCGTTGGTGTGTTTAAAGGACTCCCCTCAGCGCCCCACGCTGAGCTTTCTTCCCCGAATCTCCACCTTCTCCCCAGGACTACGGAACAGGTCATATTGCCTCCCCTTGCAACTCTTTTCCTTTCCAGTTAGTTAGTCTGTGTTTGTCTTTGTGCTTCTGTTTAATAAAGAATTGTTTATTGTTTGGAAACACCTTGTCTAGCCACTCTCTAACCCGCCGCTGTATACATAGGGTAAAAGATCTCGTTACGTTACCCTGCCTCTCGTTAGCAAAACCAGTGCTCTGAGTTTAATTTCCCCATCTTTGGTATTGTAATTGGCAAAGCTGGGCGCCCTTCGCGGGACCCCCAATTTTCAGGGTAACATAGTGACACTTTGAATGCTCTGGATGACTGTAGTCGAACTCAACATGGACTACTTTACAAGCAACACAGATAGGATTTGCAAGCACTATGTCATGTGCCCAATGGTCATATGTACAGGCCCCGACTGTGCCTAGAAATATAGTCAATGCTCTTAATCAGAGGTCAGCATACAGAGCATGACTTATTTCTAGATTTCCAAAGGCAGTGTTGTACTCCTCCTCCAATACAGCATAAATATGAAGACTTTAATACCAGGCAGTAGGATGTGTGTGTGTGTGTGTGTGTATATATGTATATATGTGTGTGTGTGTGTGTGTGTGTGTGTGTATATATATATGAGGTACGAGGAGTGGGGAGAAGAATCACAAGGACGGACCTTGCTGCACATACAAGACTCCCATCATGTTTCTATAGAATAAGGCTTTTGGAACACTCTCTCTTGAAGTGGTATCTGATGTGCTAAACACTGCATTGCATATGTTCCTTTCCACTACTTCTCCTTGCTTCTGTACTTCCAATATTCCTCAAAGTCAGGACCCTTCTGGAATATACCATATGACCATGGAGTGGCTACTTCCAGAAAGAAAGATTGCCCTTCATCATGTACCTATCAATACACTTTCTTTTTACAGAGAAGGGGAATCTGGACTCCACCCCTTAAGAGTCACCTACCCCTTACTGATTTTAGGCTAAAGCAAATATTTTCAAAAAATAGCCATGTTGGTCTTGAGCAAGAGGTTCACAGGTGCACAATACATTTATTAGGACCAATAAAACATCCATAAGATTGAAGAACCACCTTGGCTGATGAAGAGTGCTGAGAGCTAGGAAGCTTGTACATTCTTGTGAAGTTTCAGCTTGCTAGTGGGTTTTGTTTTGTCTTATCTGGGTTAAGGGTGGCTATCTGGAAGACATAATAATATTAAGTACCACCTACATCTAAACTCAGTGGAAAGATCAATACAGCCTGTCCATGCTGTTCACAGGCTTACATGCTGAAGATCAGAAAATTTTGTCATGTTTTCAATGGCAGCTCTCATTGGAAGTAGTTCAGAAAGGCCCATCTTCTGTCATTTTCAAATGAGCAAACTTTGAATATGTCAAGAGTCTTACAGAGCTCAGGAAGCTTCTGGAACATTTTGTACCTTTTGCTACTGCTCTGACAACACAGTCAGTGCTGGGCGTTTATAAGCTATTCTCTGTCTGATTGTGCTATACATTTTTTCAAAATTCAAGTTTAGAAGTCATAACTCCCCAAGCAGAGTTTCTATGAAGCCCAGCCTGGCACTGGTTGATAGAGGTAGAATCATTCTGGGCAGGGTAGTCTCCTATGTGCTTCTTTTATTGAAAGAGGTAGCAAATCAAACCCTGGAGAATGTACCTGTGTCACTCCTTGTGAACAATCTTTTTGCTGCCTACTGCCCTCTCAAATCCTAGAGCCAGTGTTAAGGTGTTACTGAACTTTAAGCTTTTTTTTTCTTCATTTTTCAAAATGAGTGCCTTCCAAGAAGCTAACGGAAATTCTGAGCTCGAGATAACTTGTACATATGTGGTAAGGTCTTCTTTCCCTCCTCCACTACCACAACCCACCCCGTCTGTTCTTTTGGATGCAGATGTCATGTCTTATTTTTATTGCATAGGCATATAAGGAAGCAGGAACACTGGTCATGGACAGAGAACACAGTTTAAAGAAAATTCTCCATTCACTTCTGTTTATTTGCTTTTCACCCAATATGAAACTTCTAGCTTAAAAAAAAAAAGAACCACAAGGCTTTGAAAATATCTCAAGATTTATTATCATAATATCTTATTTCACATATATTTGCAAGTTCAGTTCTGAAATACTATCTGATCAGATGCCTCAACTAGCTCAGCATTTTCCCCCCAACATCTCTCTGTTTTAAACCCTTATCACTGTGTGGGCATATTATAGTTGTGGGAAAAAAAAACATAAAAGAAGAAGCAGAGATTTTTAAAAATTATACCATATAAAACTCCAAAAGAGGTTGCTTTTTAAAATGCCAGAGTTTTACCTCTGTAATATACTAACACAATATACTTGTTTAACAAATCTGGTTGAAAATATCCATAAGCAGTGTCTTTATTAGGTAGATCTGGAATTTTTAAAAGCAAATTCTTTTGGAATTTTATATACGGTAAAATAAAATCAGCATTCACTCTATGTCATTAGTGCCTCTCATAAGCACACTTGAAAAAGTTATTTAATAAACATTGAGAATGTTTTCAACAAATCAGTGTCTTGTGTTATTCATACTGTCATGTTAATCTATTATAGTCAAAATGCTGAAATTTAACAACTTAGTTATGTCATAAGCCAGGGTAAGAACCAATGGCTTTCCAAATGTTTATGTCTGCTATAACTATGACCAAAAGCCAGAGTGGTGTAAGTGGCTAAAGTGTTGCCTTAGGACTTCGGAAATCGGGTTTTGTTCCTGCCAAGCCACAATACTCACACTGAATGTCCTCAGATCACTTACGCGCCCTCGATCTCACCAAGCATGGAGGACTCTTGTGTGGATAAGTGAGAGGGAAGATGTCTGAAAGAGAACCACGTGTGCTACCTTGAGATCATTGTCAGAAAGACTGGATGGAAACATGCTTAATAATAATAGTAAAAAGGATTACTCCAATTGTCCTTCACCATTGGACAGACAGGCTGGACTTATAGGAACTGGACTTATACAATAAGGGCAACATGTACTGTAGCCTGGGCATGAGCCTTTGTGAGCCCTCTGATGGAGTTGGGTTCTAGGCCTCAAGGACATTTAAAATCTGTCTATCTCTAGCATTCTCTATTATTTCAAAAATCTGTGAAAATACTTGCTTCTGAAACGGTTTCTGTATCCCCATCCTATCAGTTTAGTACTTTACCACAAAATAACTATATTATTATAAACTATGGTCACTGAGTTTTGTACCATTTGTTTACTCCTATACTGTCAAGTTGCAGCAGGGGCATTCAAAAAGCTCTGCTTAGTGCAAAGGCTCCATTCTTTTCTTCCAGATTAACATCTGGCAAAATATCTCTGTATAAACTTTGACTCTGGCCTGATGTGTGAGAGTGTCTTTGAAGACAGTTCAGAAGTTGGACCAGATTATATATGGGTCATTTCTTGCCCTTAGAGTCTACATATGTTCCTTTTAATTTAAAGGAAACATCATCATATATGTACCTAAGCTCTGAGGGCCAAAGAAAGCCTTAATTGACAATAAAATGCAGTTCCAAACCTCAGTCTTCAATAAAGCACAAAAATAAGACATTTCTTCTCTTCAGCAAAACAGTCTCCCTGAAGAATGGCACAGAATTTCTAAAGCCTCATACCCTCTGACAACAAACCTCTGACCAGATTCCATACAATGCAAAACGCTCTTGTTCTGAAGATATTTGATGGTGTGATCACAGAAGCAAGGATAATTATTTTCTTGAACCTTAATACAGATATAGCTTGGTTCTAAATAGCATTTATATCAAAATAATGAAACATATAAAAAATAAAAGGTAAAGCAATTTTGATCAGAGTTGAGAGTGGCATGAGAATACAACTAACACATAGTACTACAGTATTTTTTCAAGTGAGATAGTCTCCCATCTAGATCCCTAGTTAGCCACTGCAGTCTCAGGCTCAAATCTCCCTCAACATGAAGCCATGGGCAAGATGTGGGTTCTCTGCCTCAAAGGGTTGTTGGATAATTATTTGAAATACTTTGTAATATTGATGCGTCTGCAGATGTGATACATAATAAAAAGCCAGATATAGGATGCATCTTTTAAGTCCCAGAACACAATCTCAATGAAAACAAAGAAAGTCTGCCTAGAAGACCTGAAATGGTAAGTACAGTAAATTGAATTAGCTGCTCTGTTGGATCTATGCTCTTCAATACGGCATCTGGATGAGGAAACAGAAAGACGGTTCAGTTTTCTGTACTTCGAAGAACAGCCTGCCGTGGAATGAAAAACAAAGTCAAACTCTTGTTTCCCCGCTCCTGCTGCTCAGTTCTAGCCTCAGGCTTCAAGTGACCTAGCCACAAATTTGCCAGAGGACCACCAGCTCAGTCCCTGCTGAACAAAGCAGACAGATGGAGCCATGTTGAGCAGTGACACTGGGCATCCATGCCAAAAAACACATTCTGTCTCTTCTTGTAAGATTGCACCACGAACTCTGTTTTCTTCATGATGCCGCCAGTAGAATGTCCATTTATTTCAGTACCGGTCAACCAAAAAAAGTTTTAATGCTTGGATCCCACTATTTACACTTCATAGTAAAGCTTATGCAACTATGCAGAGTATATCAGAGCTTTGGGCTGAGCTCCTAAATACACTTGCTTTGGAATAAAAAGTGCTGAACATAATGGGGCCCCTTCTCCAAGCGCACATATGCTGCTATCCATACTTACAAGCAGTCTGAAGCTGCTTTAACATCTCTGTATAGTCAATGTAAAAGATAGAGGGGGAAAAATTACCACGATCCAGATTCTTTGGTTCATCTCCAGTTTAAATGTTGTGTTTCTACAAACAAAATTCATAGCAATACTGTTATTGGATCATTAAAAATATGTTACAAACCTGCCAAATCTTTGATTTCTCTTCTTTAAGTTTAGGTGATAAACAAAATTTGAGTGACAAGAGAACAAGTAAAAAGTCCAAAAGTCTGACTATTGTTAGTTATTATCTTTCAGACAGATTCTGTTGTGAATGAAATTGCTTGTCTGATCATGAGAGGCAGGAAGTTTGTAGGGTTTTGTGTGAAAATATTGCTCTATTAAGTGCATGCAATGGGTTGCCAAGGGCAAGGCAAGCAAGGAGGACAATGGGAGAATCTGCAGCCTTCATTGGTCCTTTTTCCATCTTCAGCCCTTGCTATGAAGTATACTGAAGAGACTGATAATATGAAAATGGAACTTTTGCTTTTTCCAGCATGTTGGACTTGAACCCAGGAGTCAGTTTAAGATTTTAACAGACTCATTCTTTTCCTCTCCCAGGGCAAAAGTGAGACTTACTCATATAAAAACAATGGAGAAACTCCCCACTTTAACCCTTTGTGCACTAGTATTCTTAGTGCATCTGCCCACCTGGGGCAAAAAGTAACAATAAAGAGAAGCTTGTGCTCCATTTGGACTCTTACTTGGGCTGGAACTCTGTTGTTTCTTTTTAAACATTTAAAGATCAAGTTGTCTGCACCTTGATCAATGGAGAAGAGTTCTAGGTTATGGCAGGCAACGATGAGGTGAACCAAAAGGAGGTGTGAGGGAGCAAGCATGGATTTCTGTGCAGCAATTTTTACATAGACAGCTGCATTAGGCCATTTCCTCACTAGCCTGTTATAGTGCTATTATTCCACTTTCAACCTCCTATGGAATCCTGGGGTTTGGAGTTTAGGGAGGGGCCTCAAAGGCCCCTCTCTCAATTGCAAAGCCCAGGATTCCATAGGAGGTTGAAAGTGGAATAATAGCGCTATAACAGTCTAGTGCGGAAATGGCCTCAGTTTGCTTCAGCGTGACTAAACAGTCTTTTAACACTATGAAGTTTCTTTTAGCATGAGCTTCACAGCTTATATATATACAGTAATTCTTTGTCTCCCGCGAAAATTCATACCAAAATAAATCTGGCATTCTTAAAAGGCGCTGCAAAACTATTTGTGTATTTAATGTATTTAAATCCCGCCTTTCTCCCAGTGTGGGACACTTTCTGAAATATTGATTTCATGTCACGTTAGTATCCGGGGAAGCTTATTCCTCCCATCTCCAGGGTCATTTTTTACGTCTTTCCCTATCGGAAACCCTGATATTCCCCCATACAGATAAGTCTCCGCTTACAGCTAGTAATATATGTTATACGCCCCTCCCCCCGCCGCCTTTAGGCTTTCCCGCCCAAAGCTTCACGGGGGGAAGAATGGCGAGCTCTTTTATTTTTGATTGGCTGAGGGCGGTAGCGGGGGGGGAAAGGAACGCTACACCACGTGACAGCGGGAAGCGAGCGCAGTCTTTCGCTCCCCCTCCTGCACTGCCTGTTTCTACACTGTTGCGCCGTGACGTCACGCAGGCTAGAGCTAGGATTACCCCTCGCGCTACGGTGGCCGAGTGAGTCTCGTTTGTTTCCTAGGAAACGTGCGCGCTGACGCCTGAAGCCGGCGGGAATCCATTTGCTTCGGGGTTCTTCCGTGTGGAGAGTTTTCCCCGGCAGGTGGAGTCCAGGGATGAGGGGGAGGAATTCCACAAGTGAGTCGGGCCCTCGTTTGTTCCCCTCATGCGGCCGGGTGGAGGCAGAGCCCCCTGCGGCCCTTCAGCCCTGCGGGGAGCGGTGTGTGGGTGTAGGCTTCCAACTCGAGGGGGCCTGTGTTGACGCGGGGTCGGCTTGGCGAAAGGGAGGTGGGGGAAAGCAACCGTCAACCGTTGTGAAAGGGGTCCAGAAATAGGCCATTTCCGCACTAGCCTGTTATAGCGCGATGATTCCACTTTCAACCTCCTCTGGAATCCTGGGGTTTGCAGTTCCGGGAGGGGCCGGCCGGCCCCTCCCGGAACTGCAAACCCCAGGATTCCAGAGGAGGTTGAACGTGGAATCATCGCGCTATAACAGGCTAGTGCGGAAATGGCCATAGTCTGAGCCAGAATGAAGGGCTTGGGAGGAGCAGCAGGAGGACGGGCGTGGTGCAGACCTGGCCATACTAAAAGGTGTGACTTTTGCGGAGGGGTGGAGGGCAGGGCAGGGCCAGTAAGCAGAGGCAGGGGTCTCAGCGCCCAAGGGCAAAACACCTTCCTTGAGCTCACAAAGGCAAATAAAAGGGGCGAAGGACTGGACATCACAAGTGCTAAGAACAGTTGGGAGAGGAGATGAAGTGCTGTCATGATGTAATACGAGTACGCGCTCCATTTATATGTTGCATACATTTTTGATCACCCCATCTCAAAACAGATGCCCCAGAGAACTGGGGAAAATAGAAACTGTAGTTAAATTGACCAGGGGGTTGGAGCACTTTATGAAGAACGATAAAACTTAGCTGTTTTTTTTTCTTACAAAAAGCCAAAGTAAAATTCTCTCAGAGCAATGCAGCAGTATTTTGTGTACTATTTCAGCCTCTGTCAATAGGCTGAAAGGGTCAGTCTTTTTTTCGTAGAGAAAAATAATCACACAGAGACATAATTCAGGTTATAAAATTGTAAGCAGGGTGAGAGATTGAATAGATTTTTCTTTTATTTATTTTTTTTCTTTTCTCTTAAAGTTGACATTGAAGATCACCCAGTAACGTTTATTTGCAGTTGGTTCAGCTCAGAAAGGGAAATAATAGTTTACTCTGGGATACATTAACCTGTCAAGTGGCCTACCTAAGTCATAGGACAAGAGTGGACAATGTTGTTGTTGTTGTTGTTGTTTGTTGTATGTCTTCAAGTCATTTCCGACTTAGAATGAACCTGTCATGGAGTTTTCTTGGCAAAATTTGCTTGGGGGGGTTTGCCTGGGCCTTCCTCTGGGGCTGAAAGACTGACTTGCCCAAGTTCCCCCAGTGGGTTTCTGTGACTGAGTAGAAATTCAAACCCTGGTTGGCAGAGCTGTGAAGTGCAGCACTCAAACCTCTTCACCATGTTGGGTCTCATGGGCAATGTATGGCTCTCCAAAAGGATGCTGGGAGTTGCAGTCCATCTGTGTCTGAAAGACTTTAAGTTTCCCATACTTATCTTTGAAATTCTACCAAACTATGTGGTTATGGAAGCTAGCTTTGAAACAGAACAGATATGTTTCATGGAGTGTAGATTCATCAAGAGCTGTTAGTCATGGTAGTTAAGGGATTCTGTGTCTTTGAGTGTCAGGGATAAAGAACAGGAGATGATCATGAACTTTATGAGCCACTTGACAATAGGATCTGGCTGCCAATGTTAGAAACAAAATGTTTGAGTAGATGGAACTTTGGTCTGATCAATTAAGACAGTTACTATGACCTGTAATTACCACTGATGCAGATCTGCGTGAGATGGGGCCCATGCAATTTAAATTGTCAAAAGGTCTTGGTCTTACTGATTTCAATAAGGCTACAAGATTCAGGCTTTTAGCTCAAAATAGAAGTACATCTTTATAGATTTTCTATCAAATTTGTGGGGAGAAGTATTTGTATGGTGCATAGCTGATGCACTTTATGAAGAAAGATAAACTTAACTGTTTTTCTTTGTTTCAAAAACCCAAAGTAAAATTCTCTCAGAACAATGCAACAGTATTTTGTGTACTATTTAAAAAGGCAAATTAGATTACATGTCATGGGAGGTGGCATTCGTAATCTTCTTACCATGTTTTCTGAGACTTTTTCCATGTGCTTACATAACAATTTCTTACTTAATTCAGTTTAATGCACTGTTTTATGCTGCTGTATAATGTGCTATGTTCATTCTAGATGAACAAGAGGGCATGGACATTGTTCTTGGTAATAAACTGCAAAAATTGTTTTGTAAAATGTTTTGTGTAAGCGGTTGTCATAGCTAAAGAATTTTAAAATACCATGTTGTAGACTAATTTGGGAAATCACTCATTTATTTTTGTAGTACTCACTGATGGCTTCTGAACTGCTTTAAGAAGGTGGTTTGTAGTTGTATCTTCAGATCTGTTGGCTGAGGATCAGATTTTCATTGACAAGTAAGTGTCGATATGCTTATATGTGTAGTCGTGCAAGCTGCTATAATTCAGTTATGTACAGTATTTTCGCTGTTTACCGATCTATATTAAAACATAATGGAAAGGAGTGGGGAAAATACCCAAGCAGCACAGTAGTATGAAATTTGATACTTAGAATTACTTCCATCTAAGAATCATTTTTGTAGTGTTAATTGAAGTGGGCGGCTTCTTAGCTACTTCTGAGTTTGATCACCTGTTTGCCTGTTTATGTGGCACCAGCACTATGCATATTCAGAGAATAATTTAAACAAAAGACACATTTGCATCCTAAAAAACTAAGAGTGTGTCTTGAGGGTAGATACTTTGTTACAAAGAGCATTTATTTTAAAGATGTGGATCTGGGAGGGCATGACTGCTTGGTGGTAATTGACTTTAGAAATTGAAAATAAAATGCATTGAATGGACTATATTCAAGCCCTCACAAAGGCTAAATATTCTAGATCTTATTGTAAACACTGAAACCTTCAGCAGATAAGTCATTTAAGCAAAATGGCTGTCCATAGTGGACTCTCACTCTCTCTTTGTTTCTAGTGTTTTAGAGGATGTCTGTCAAACAATGTATTCAAAGAGCACATAGAGAGTAATAAATGGGAAATTCAATATTGAATGTAACAATTCCTTGTTTTCTTTTTTTTTTTTAAATGTCCACTTTGTTATTTTAATATATTACAAATTTTTAAATCCAGCTGCTGACATGGCTCACCGATTTTCAAAAGAAGACTTAGATGAACAGTTTGAACAGTTTTTGAAAGAGGTAAATTATGTTTTTCATTAAGTGTATACTTTCAGTGTAATATCAGCCTCTTGTGTGCTATTGTAAAGGCTTCCAGACTGTCACTTGCTACTCGTATCAGCTCGGACATGTTATCAGCCAGCAGCTACATTCAGATGATTTCCTTGTATGTCTAGCTGGTAAGAACTGTTCTGCTATGCTTCAGTTGCCTTCTTCTGCATATAACTATAGCTCAGGCTGCCCATTACTAAAACGGTACATCTTTTTTTTAATTATAATTTTTATTAAGTTTCACAGATAAAAAAAAATTCTTTAAACTGTAATTTTACATGAAATATTTCTGACGTTCCACTCTGATCTAGTCTTCACTTTTTGAAATTCAATCCACTTACTACGTTCATGTATCACAATACAATGTTCATCTTAAATGTTTGATCATGCATTTCCTTCTCCCATTCCATGTTATGTTACTGTTATCCCACTGACATTTCCATAATCATAATACAGTCATTCTCACTTGACAGTTCCCAACTATCACCCATTACAATTGGCCCTTCTGCTTTTCTCTAATCATCTGATTTCAATTTATTCTCATTTCTTTTCTTGCCTCTTTTAGATCTTCTGATATCTTCTCTTACACTGCAACAGTCACTCATCTTCTTGACCTGGATTCCATTCTATTAAAAATGTCTTGTTTCCTACTTTTATACTTGTGTCCTATTCCACACCCAACAACCCTTTAACAATATCAAAATGCTTATATTGATGACAATATATCAATCAAATTTGTAAGCTTAATTATTTAAAGTCATTCTAATATTGCTCAGGTACAAAACCACTTTGTCTAATTCAGAGCCCTATGCCTAAATCCAACTCACATTCCCCCCTCCCATCTGAAACTTTGCTGTTTGAAGATTCTTCTGTATTCTCAACAGCTGATTAAATTCCAAGCCGCTCCGTCCGTGGGAGTGAGGATATTATACTTAAATGACCTTCCAGCACAGGCTCGCCAGTCTCAACAATCCAAACTCAAAAAAAAGATAGGAAACAAATCTCAAACAACAGGAGCTAAGAGGAAAAAAAACACTGCTCAATAACTGTTGCCTCCCAAAGCAGTCTTCTAAAATCAGAAATCCAGAGTCAAAAAGCCAAAATACCAATCCTCTCAGACCGACCAAAATAGTGAAATGTAGGGAAAATGAAAGTTCAGTGTCCAAATGGAGTTTATTAGATCTTGTAAAATCCAATCTTAATCCTTTGTCCAGTTCCGTCCATTTAATTATTTAGCATTATCAAATTGTAAATCTCTGTCCCAAATTGCAAGTCAGAAATCATTTTACCATTAAAGACTTCAATCCTCAGTAGAAAAGCAGAAAAGCCACTTAACAGTCTCTTTAAAAATCAGCTGCCTCTTTAATACGAACTCTCAGCCATGATGCACTCACATCTCTTCTGGGTCCTTCCATTCCTCCGCTCCTGCATAAAATGGTACATCTTTTTACCTGAATTTGCTCAGCAGAATTTGTGTATTTTGTAGGGTTCTGAATGAACATTTATTATTCCATTTGATATATGTCTTATTACCTAATGATAAAATTCCAGAGAAAGTGAACTTTCTTTCATGTCAATTGTATAGGATTTACATTGCACTAAATATGGAGAAGAGCCAGTATGGTGTAGTGGTTGGAGTATTGGAGACCAGACTCCAAATTTCTGCTTAACCATAGAAACTCACTGGGTTATTTTGGGCAAATCACAATCTCTCAGCCTGAGAAGGAGGCATTGCAATCCCCTTGGAACAAATCTTGCCAGGAAAATCTTGTGATAACTTTGCTCTAGGGTTGCCATAAGTTAGAAATGACTTAAAGGCACAAACCACAATAGTAACAAAGTTTGCACAGGATCAAAACTGTAGGCCCATGAAAATCAGTAGACATAAACTAGCTAAAATCTGAGTGCTTCAGGTCAAAAAGATTATAGACCAAGGTATTTTTCATGTTCTCAGGCCAAATAATAATAATAATAACAACAACAACAACAACAATAACAATAATAATAATATTTATTTGTATCCCACCTCTTATACCTATGATGATCCAACACATATTAGTTAAGTCTTTTATGAAACTGATTTGCCTTCCTGTATTTGTAATCAAAATGATTCTGTACTTGTAGCCAGAGAGTGATTTTAAACCATGTTAGTATAGAACTAAGGTTTTGGTGTTGGTTTTCAAAAGCAATAATCGAGAGCAGTGGTTCTTAACCTGGGTCCATGAAGCCCTGCTTCTGGACACCACTAGCAGCAGCAGCAGCAAGAGGGACATGGCAGTGGGAGTAGGGGGTTGCGGGTGCTGAAACTACTTTCTCATTTGCAAACAAGGGAGCAGTTTGGGCACACACACGTACACGTGCTGTTGCATCCCTGCAGAAAGGGACATGGCACCTGGCATGTGCACACACGTAAACTCTGACTCTGGAGACCAGAGTCAGGGTTTGAATCCCCATTCCACTGTGGAAATCCACTGGGTGACATCAGGCAGGTCACATTCTCTCAGCCTCAGAGAAAGGCAAAGGGTCAGAGAATGGCAAAGGCGACAAATCTTGCCAAGAAAATCCTCCTGATAGGTTCATCTTAGAGTCGCCATACATCAGTTTTCAAAGGGGAGAGACAAGATGTCTAGAAAAAATTCCCTTTGTCAGTGGTACTTTGTTGTTGTGTGTCTTCAAGTCACTTCTGACTTATAGCAATTCAAAAGTGAACCTATCACAGACATTTTTTTTGCAAGAGTTGCCTTTCTCTGAGGCTGAGAAAATGTGACTTGTTCAAGGTTACCCAGTGTCTGAGTGGGGATTTGAATCCTAGTCTCCAGAAGCTTTTAAGAAATAAATAAATAAATATTCACATAAATGTTTGAATATTTAAAACTAAATTTAAATATTTAAATCTTGAGTTAAGTCTTAGGGGTGCCCAGCAGCAAATTATGTTTACAAGGGGTCCCCAGTAAAGAAATGGTGAAGAACTACTGATCTAGAATAAAATGGTGCATTCTTGTAGAAGTATCCTACATTAAGGAATACGACAATATGGCTGCAGCCTGTCTGTTGAGACTGACTTGTAAAATATTAATTAATTCTTGTGGAGCTAATTCATGGAAGAGAGATCTTTCAGTCCCTTTGTAAGGGCGGGGGGGAATATGCACCTTTGTATTTAGCATGTTCCTAAACTTTAAAGAGTTTAGAATGAACAAGAAGGAATCATGTTCTTTGTTAGTACCTTGTGCTCTTGAGCACTTGAAAGTATCCAAAGCTGACCACTGTAAGATCCATGATTGTAGATGGTAAGTCAATAAAACTTTTCATTATTATTCTCACTGGATGGGAACGAATGGAAACGAACAAGTAGCTGTAGCTGTCTAGTAGCTGTAGCAGAGCTGCTTCCCTTCAGGTGGCAGAAGGGGAAAAAGACACCAGTTCATAGTACACCTAACTTTTTTTTTTTAAAGACAGTGTGTGCACTTAACAGGTATTGGTGTGCTCATCAATAACTTTGCCATCATTGATATGTTCTACAATGGAAAGAAACTCTGTGTGTGTGTGTGTGTGTCCTGAGACAGAGCAAGAGGACAACGGTATATGTATGGATGTTGTATGTGCATACATACACACACAGTGTCTGTTCTCCAAATGATAAAGTCAGTATCTATACAATGGAGCCAAGTAAGGGTCATATCATCTCTTCAAGTGTTCTGCACATATTTCAGTCAGAACTTAGTACTCATACTTCAGAGAGATTAATGCAGCAAGTGTAGGCGTAGTAGGGACAAGTAATTGGAATAGTATGATTTTGTGTGAGAGTATAATTTTTCCAGTTTAAATTTAATTCTTTACTATAAAGCACATGCAGTGGTGCTGACATACTGTTTCCCTCTCACTGCATCATTTCTGGACACAGCTTGGGAATACTTAATGGTGCACATCATTAATGAAACAACCAGATTTAATTAGGACAGCGTATTGATTTTTAAGTGTTATCATTGTATTGTATTATTATTAATGTACCGGTAAGAAGCAATGTTACTTGAATCCATATTTAACTATATTGAGCTTTTTATGTTCACTTTGTTTTTGCTTGGACTTACAGACCATTGAAAAGGTACAATTAAAAAGGCCCAGAAATTCTTTTCTTTTTCAGTATTTCTCTTTATGATAGTGATCAGACAATTGATATATCAGGGGCCTGTAATGGCAATTTTTCTGTAAGTGTTTCCTTTCCCAGCTGTTACTTTACTATTTGAAGTTGACAAGATGCCTGGATATAGAAGATTTCCAGATCTCAGGCTTAACATCTGGGGAGGTTTCAGTTTCTTCAATTACAATACTCTGAGGACTGTAAGCATCATCCAGGTCCCACTTGCTGAACAGAGGATGCAGTTAGTCACAAAAGAAATAGCAAGTGATAACAGAACTTGCATCAAACACCTGTCAGTAGCTCCCAGCCCAGTGGTTTTGGGGCATTGGTGTTGTGTTAATATTTGTGGTCTGCCTTAAAAACAGAACTTAATTTTGACTCTGTTATTTATAGGCTGTACATTAAACTTATATTAAAAATGTAACTTGGTTTTCTCTGGATAGTACAATAGCTTGAAAGAGTAAAAATATATGTTTTGTTTGCCACTTATTTAAGGGCTGCTTCATAGGTTATGTTTCACTATATAGAAAGTCTAGAAAAAGTGTGCAACCTGCATGTAGCTCACTGTGGGTTGGCTCAGACATAAGACCATAGTCTACACAGCTTGGTATAGCTTTGCCTTCAAACTCGTATTTGTTTTCCAGACTTCTGGTTTCTTATATGTTACTAGTTGTGACTATATGTTAGTAGTCTGCATATTATAACAAACTATATTTTTACAAACTGTGATTTTGCATTAATCTGAATATGTAGCAATACAGATTTATATGTTTGTCCAGTTTCAATTTCCTGCCAATACATGTGATGATTTGCATAATTTTTTCCTATATAGAACTGGTTTGGGTGTATGAAAAATGAATATATGGTGTGTATTCTGCCTTCAAGTCACCTATCAACTTGTGGTAAACCCATGAATTTTATATGGTTGTCTTAGGCAAGGAATACTCCTTCCTCTGAAATACAGCCTACAGTACCTGTATTTATTGGCAGTTCCCCATCCAAGTATTAACTAGGGTTGATCCTGCCTAGCTTCCAGGATTGGACAGGATCTGGTGCCTTAAGCGTATTTAGGGTATGAATACATAATCAGACCTGGACATATGAATTTGCTCAGTACTGTTAGTACAAGAGTTACAGCAATCCTGCTGAAAGTTCCACAAGTCATTATTGTTGTTGTGTGCCTTCAGTCATATCTGTTGAACTGAAAACAGAGTTTTCTTGGCATCATTTGTTCAGAGGGGACTTGCCCTTGCCTTCTGAGGCTGAGAGATTGTGACTTCAATTACGGTATTCTATTTCCATGTCCAGTTGGGGATTCAGACTCTCATCTCCTAGAATCCTAGTCCAGCACTCAAAACCATTACATTACATTGGCTCTCACTTTCAAAATCTACATTCCACAAAATATTTGTTTAACCCATATGCTCACACATACTTATGAGGCATTTGTGGCAAAAGCTTTAAGATGATTAAAAAAAAGAATAAGTTCTCTCCCATGTTACAGATGCTCTGCTGTGTATTTACCCAAAGTGTATTCTTAATTAATTGACATGACCAAGTACATAATTGATTGTAAGTTGGAGCTAATAATCCTTGTGTTTTTGTTTATTTTTAAAGAGATTGGGGGGTCAAGTTTCTGTTTGGTTTTAGGAGCTTGATTTTTGGTAGGCCCATACAGGTTAAAAATCTAAAGATTAACTGATACAAGCATACTGTTGAGGTAATAATGGTAACTGGCATGCAGTGGCCTAATTGTGTGAATGTGTTCATCTGTGGTACCTATTCAGTAATGGTTGTTTTGTTGCAAATGTAATGACAGATAGGATAAAAATGTTGTCACATTAGCTGTCCATCTTATACTATGAATGTAACTGGGTGTGTATTGTGTTTATTTACATGAGTGCCCTCTTTGGGAAAAATCTTACCAGGCCACCCTCTTCAGTTGCTTAAGACATGGAGGACTTTTTTTGAAATCAGAAGTGACTAGAATTAATACCAATGTTATGTTTGTCTTAAAAGTATTTTAAAAGGAATCACTGCGGACATCATCAGACTAAAGTTAGTTTCTTTTAAGACCTGTTGCTATTGAGTTTTAAGTGCGTGCTTGATTCTCTTTGAAATGACTTAAACATATTCAACATTAGCTGGATCATATGCTATTTGAAGGGAGTCATTTAAGAATAACTAGCTGAATGAGTGCTCCTGCTTCTGATACAGTCTCTTTCAGATGATTCATTGGGAAATGAACCAAAAAAAAATTCCAGTGTTCCTGAAACTATTGGACCAACTAAGAAGAAACAGCCCCTGCCGTGGTGGATATCTGAGGATGATTCGGATGATGGTAGTGAATTTCATTCTGTTCTGATATCTCAGTTTTGTGTGGCCACAAGGTGTCAGTCAAGGCCTTTCCCATTGATAGTGGCTTTTTAGAAACTGGTAGAATGGCTGCAGTCCATGCAATTAACAAAAGTTAGTTTTCAGTTTTGAAGATGCTCTTGAAATACAAATTATTATATTTGCATACTCATTGGGAACTGAAATAGCACTGGGTACTATAAAGCATATAGCCAGAACCCTTTTTAATGCTCCTGCTTATTTCTGTTTTGAAGTATGTATCTGAGAGATACACAATTTAGAAAAATCATTTTTTCCATATAATCTATATATAATAGTAATTTCAGATTTTTACACGTAAGAGAATATAATTTATATGATTTCTTGATTTGCTTTTTCAACTCACATAGCTGTAAATTTGAAAGCAGAGGAACAAAGAATTCCCAGGTTACTAGAAAGTGAATGATCCTGTAGAAGCATAACTGTGAGGGTTTTAATTGTGTTATGGCTGTCCTTTTTGCTTTTGACTTGACCAAGATGTGCTGTCAACAGAAGGAAGGGCTTCTTTGATTTGTGCTAGATTCTTTGATCCAACAAGGAGTTGGGGGAGAATTTTTATCAGTTCCCCTTCCCCCTGCAATTCCATATGCCACTTCTCATACATATAGAAGGATTCCACAACCATCTTGGTTGTGGTTTTTTGAGGAAACAGGACCACAAGAGAAGATAGAATCAGCTGAAACTGTCATGCACACCATGCTGTGCCAGGGTGAACATCCTTTGAGCAACTCTTAGTCCAAACTTGTTGTTTTAAATAGCTTTAGGATGTTGGAAATATATTGTCAGTTGGCTACTGTAGTCTCAGTAACTGAAGCCAGTCACACAGCTGAACAGAAGAGTGTGGTGTCTCTTCTTAATGCTCTGCATGTTCTTGGATGGTTGAAGAAGTGGATTTCTGATAGAGGTATGGAATGTGCCTATACTAGCTTATCGTGAGGGTGTTCTTGGATTTTTTTGTTCTTAAGCAAATGTTGGTTCTAATCTCAGACTTCCACAGTTGACATGTAAATAAGCTAAAGCTATCACTGTCAAGCTTTCAAAGAGACAGCCATGTTAGTCTGATCCAGTATAAAAAGGAAAGGGAGTAGAGAAATCTGGTAGCACCTTTGAGATTTAACTGATTTATTTTAGGACAAGTTTTCATGGATATCAGGAAATGAATTGTAATCCATGGAAACTTCCCCACCCTCACTTTCCTCTGTATGCTGAAAAAGGCTTCTTTCCTCTTTGATTATTTTTTTCTTATTTTCTTGATTTACTTTGTTTTGCTTTTGGTTGTCACGGCAATTTTTCCTCTATGTTGTATCCTTCTTTGATTTCCCAAGTTCCTAAGACAAACAGGTTTGTCAAACAAGGTAATGTGAAGAAACCTATAGAGGATAAAGATGAAATGGCTGAAGATGATGAAGAGAAGATCCCACTTTCAAATAACCAGTCTGGTACTAGATTAAATCTCCTCTTTTTAGATATCAGTATGTTCTTAGTTGTGCTGTGCTGCAAGTCAGAATTGCTTCCCCCCATTGATGATGCTTATCCTTTGCTTGACAATGCTTTATTTCTAATCAAATAAAGATGGCTTACATTATGTGAGATAGTGCTAAAAGTAGTTGGAGAACGTAAGCTTGCCGGAGTGAGTTGGTCAGAACAGATGGCTCTTCTTGCACAGAGTCTCAGGTTCAGCCTGAGCAATGGCTACCTGAAGACTCATTGCTAGTAGAATATTTATTTATTTGTTTATTTGTAGGCTTCTTTCATAGTTACTCCTCTCAAGGTGGCAAATATCTTTTGGGTAGGTATTACTGAGCTAGATAGACAGTGGTCTCACTATAAGGCAGCTTCTAGGTTCTAAGGAATTATGTAAACTTGCTATGCAGTAGAATTCAAATAGATAGTTGTGTTAGTTCACTTCAGTATAAAAAGGACATAAAGGAATCCAACTGAACCTTTGAAACTACCTGGAAAGAAGTTTCTGGCAAAAGCTTTTGGGGACGCTTTAATCAGATGTGAATGTGTTGAATTGGACTGTGTCCAATTATGCAAGAAATGTCTTCATTCTAGTTACTCAAATGAATGCTACAAGGCTTCTTTAAGTTATTTTGTGCTTTGCAATAGAACTCTTTTATCTAACATAGGCCCTTCACAGATGACTTAGGGACTGGGATGGAGCAAGCTTAGCCTGGATCTGGTCTCTTCTGATACTTGTGTGTCTGAGGGCAGTGGTGGGGAAGGAGGGAGTGCTATCATTTAGTTTGAGTCTGAGCACAATAAAATCCCAATGTAGACTGTGTAGTATGTTGAAAGAGATTAGAGCAGTGCACTGGAAAGATGCAGAGAGAGAATATAATTGCAGTTTCCCCACAGTGCACAATTGGTTGCACAAAACTGTTGTGTTCCAGTTTGTGTAATTTCCAGTGGAAGAGGTAGAGACTATAGAAATTATAAAACCCTATCCTGTACACAGTCTCATTCAGGACCATTGGACATGGCAGCTGTGAGCTGTGGTCCTGTTTCTGGGATTTCTGTTTCCTCAGCAGTAGTAGCAATAAAAAAGTAGTAATCTCAGTGCAGATAGTGAAAGGTCTGCTTTCATCTTTGCCATTGCGGTGACTCTACAGTCTTTGCTGAGGAGAAGTTTAGTTTAAATTTTCCCACCCCTATCCAGTGAGGGGAAAGTGTTTGTGTGTGCAGTGCAACCTCTCCTGGTATACCTTCCACACGTGAATGTGAGGATACTCAGAGTGTTGCATCCATTATAGACAGTGGATGAGATGGGCACATACGCAGGAACACACACATTCTGCCCATTGACTAAAATGGGACACAACACTCATTTTTTCTTGTTGTTTTACATGGGGATTCCTGTAACAGAACCCTCACATAAACAGTGGGTGTACTGTACGTGTATATTGCCCCTCTCCCCCTCCCAACTAATACTGACTGTGGCACTCAGGGCCACAGGGGTTGTTCATCCTGACTTAGTGTAAAACTAACTTTTCTTCCTTGATGAATTTTTTTGAACACCTTCTGGAAAAGAATAGTATTCATTTTTTTAAAAATGAGTTGTATCCAACAGTTGAGAATCACATACAGCAATGTCATTCACAACTATTTAAAATGTTTAAAATATTTTTAGGCTTTTGAGGAAAGGCAACACATGTAGCTAAATTTCCCTACTACTTATTTCCTATATAGCCCCCTCAATCCCTGAAAATTTCCCCAGAGGACAAGAAGAAACAACTGATCATTGCATATTATATCATCTGGAGCTGGTGGGGGGAGGAAGTGCCCAGAATCAGACAAATGAATCTTGCATGAGCAAACACTGTAGACAGTGTGCTGGGAAACTAATCACGGGAATGCTACTGTACCTAGACCTCTCAGTGGCTTTCAGTGCTATAAACCATAGTATATCCTTGGTTATCCAGCTAGCAGAGACTTTTAAATCATAGTGTTACCAGTTGTTTCTAGAAGACTATGTGCACAGGTTTTCTTGAACTCAGTACTAACCAGGGAAGCTCAAGTTGTGACAGCAACCAGTTTTACTACCTTAGGGTAGCATGCCAACTGAGATCCTATCTAGAAAGGACAGACCTTGCTTCATTTATCCACATGCTAGTGATATTCAGTTATAACGTGTTGTATTGGGGGCTGCTTTTAAAGGTTTGGAAACTTCAGTTGGTGGAAAATGTGACTGCTGATATGGGCTACATAGTTAAAGCAGGCAAAAGCAGTTGTATAAGGTGCTATTGCACTGCCAGAACCCAAGTACTGGTATTGACCTTTAAAACTATACAATAATTGGGGCCAAGCTACCCGAAGACTTTTATCGAGAGACTGCCCACGTTCATAAATAGTTTTCAAGCCTCACTTAGTAAAGCCAGTCAGTGAAAACAATTAAGTTGATAGGCATGAGAGATGGGTCACTTTTGTATCAGTGGTCCTGTTTTTGTGGAACTTGGTTCTGTTGGAGGTGCAGGGGGCTCCATCATTGCAGGCTCTTAGATGGCCTTTATCAGACTGTAGTTAGGATATTACATGTACAATTATTTATTTTATTTTATTGTTTTTACTAGCTGAATGTCACTTGTGTTAGTGTTATTCCTGGCTCTTATTAGTTGTTACTGTCATTTCTGTGGTATTTTATGATTTGAAATCTGTTGTTTAGGTAATGTGAACTTATTTATTGAAAGCTCCCTTGGGCAGATTTAACCACAAAAGCCTGCAAATATTTTAAATAAATAATATAAAGCAGTTTTCATGCAACAATTTGCATGAATAACATCTTTGGATGTAGTTCACTTTCCTTAATCAGTGTTCTGCTTTGCATTGTAAAACCCTAAAACGCAACTTATTATTACACTGTGTGTTCCAGAGCTTGGAAGGTTACTTTAGGAAAAAAACCAAAAACAGTTGCCAACATAGTTCTGGGCGCCTCCCCCAGTAGTTTTTACAGTTTTAAAATGTAACTTAAACATTTCACAAAAGTAATTTAAATAGTTTTTTGTTGTTTTTCTGAGGCACTGTACAAGACAGCATTTGAACCCTGTGTTGTTCCATCATTTAGTGTGGCCAAATTACACTAGGAAAGGAACAGAGTGATTTCTTATCAAGTTACAGTTGTAATAAAACTTAGTTATACCTTCTTCATTGGAAGAATTGAAAAATTACAGGTACCTCATTATTTGTAACATTTCACTTTCAAGCTCTTGATCCCTTCTAGTGTTAACATTATCAGATTGTGTCAAAGTACCATAGTGAAATAGTCTTTTCAAAAAAGAACAACATAGGAGTGCATTTGAGCTGTGCGTTTTTAAAAGTGTATTCTATAAATATGTATCACTGATATTAAAGATAATGACCTAAATCTAATTGGTATTCCCAGCTAGAGTAGACCTATTGATTCAGTCACTGAATAATAAGTCAGTAAATCCCATTGATTCAGTGGATCTCCTTTAATTAGGACTAGCATTTGTGTTTCAGCCTTTGTATGTTGACTGGAATCACTGCAAAGTCTGGTAACATCTGGGATAGTTTTACAGAAATAATCATGGATCTGTTCATGCTTGAGTGGTGATATACCATTTAATTTGCAGCATAGCAGCAGGCCAGTTAAATGTTTTTAATATTTCTTTTTGTCCATTTCTACAGTTAAATTTCATTGCACACAATATTTTCTATTTTCACGGTAGCCAGATGAATTCATTTTCAGGTCAACTGAACATGCATAATTCTAATTGAAAGATGTTAGACAGAGAGTATGCTATGTATATTTTTCTAAAGCAAACATAGTCATAAGTTTTAAAGGAGCTGACTAATTATGTATTATATAGGTTAACTAGCAGTATGTGAATAACTATATACTGTCATTTTTGAGTTTGATAAAATAATTATCTTTCTTTTTGGTCCCTAACCCTCTTGTAAACACTTGTGACTGTTTTGTGTGTAGTTAAAGTAGTTAGTTCTAAACCTTTTTCAAGCGCATCCTGCAGCAGGGCATTGGCTAGATATGAAATATTGGAAAAAACACTTAAAGCAAAGAAAAGTGTGTGTTTAAACAAAGATGAAGTTCCTGCTACTGACAACTTTCACCATACTGAGGGTAACAAATCTCCTTTGGTTTTTCAGTGTGACTGTTTTGGTTTTGATAGGATGTTCACAGATGCAGATTAAACATACAAATTTCTTCTTCGGAATGACCCTTGTTGGTTTTTACTACTATGATTTAGAATTAAAATACCATTGGGTGGACTTAGTTATGTAATCAAGGTTCTTTATCATGGCTAATTATGCATGTAATTATTTGTTTTGTGTCTTATAAACTATCCTACTTCCTAATCTTTCAATCTCTTTTTAATAGCATATTCAAACTTGAAGGATATCTACCTCTCAGATTACAGATATTTTACTATCAGATTAAGGATATTTACTTATCAGACAGCAGCATAGAGCTAACAGGGACTTATATATATGTTATCTTTAGCGTCAGTCTGGAGAGTGAAGCTGCTAAGTTATTTTACTGATGTACAACAGAGTTTTGAGTTTACAAGCAAAGATCAGCAGTTGGGTTGTGAAGAGCACCGTACACAAGCAGAATGTGCTTCTTCAGATAGGGGAAAGATATTGATTTTTTTAAATATTAAATCTCCTCATGTGCCTTTTTTCATCCCAGGCATGTATACATCATTATTGACAGTGAAGTACTATTTAAGTTTTTATTATGTAGTGAAGGACTCTTAAAGTCCTTTATCATTTCATCCATCTACCATCAACACATACAGTAGGTCCCTCATATCAGCAAGGGGTATGTTTGCAGACTTAACATGGATGGTGAAAAATGCAGAGAATGGGGGAGGGGGCTATGCTAGGCTTTGTGTGCCTTTCTTCTCCAAGGAAGGAACGTCTGTTTTCTTCCTTGGCTGAGAGAGATATGTGGTTTTGAAGAGCCGGGTTTTGCGTGCTTCTCTTGGCCAAAGAAAGAGTGTCCATTTTTTTCCTTTGCCGAGAGATGCAGGAAGCCCAGCTGTGCCTTGCTGTCTGCCTCGGGTAACTGCACAGAGCAAGGATCCTGGCTGGTAGTGGCAGCCATGGTCGCAGAGCAGGTTGTGGGTAAGTGAAACCGATCACACAGTTATGGGGGACCTACTGTATTGTATAGATTTTGGTAACAAATACGTATTTTCTTCCCTACTTGTGTTTTTAGGAAAACATAGTACAAGTGGCAGTTTTCTGAAGTCACGAAGGCTATCTCATTCTATTGTGGAAGTAGATGAAGATCACATTGAAGGCATTCAGCTCCATCAGCCTAGTGATGTCTCTGTCTGTTTAAGCAGAGATAGTCTGGAAACTAATGGTAAAAGTTCCTGAAAGATTACCCACTGTATGTATTTAAGGTTGGATGACATGATTAGTGACACATAGCCTATGAAAAATTGAGAATGCTGTTTAAAAAAAAAGGATACACTGTGAATGATTATAACACAATCAGTTTCTCTGATTTTTTCCATTACATAATTGTCCCAGCCCAATTGTTTTTTTTTTGTTTTTTTTCTAATCACTGGCATTCTAGTGAACACAAAGTTTTTTACCCTGCAAGACATCTTGCTTGTTGTCAAGGGAGCCAGTGCGGGCACATATTGGTGTGAAGTTCTATATAGACTTCTTCAGCTGAAATAAGTGGGAATAAGTCATGTGAAAAAGATGTATTTGTGAATATTAGTGCTCATTGACCTCAGGCATGGAATGGATGTTTAAGATCAAGTCGTGCATTCATGCATTCACTAATAGATCTCTGCACTTTCTCATTTTCTTCCTTAAATCAGTTTATTTTTTGTTTTCTTCATTTGCATCCCACCTTTCTCCCAAAGTGGACTCAAGGCAGCTAACAGTACAGATTAAAACTGTACAAAATCATTAACAAAAGTATGCGAGTTATGTAAAAAATAATTAAAGAATGTAAGTTAAAGCATTAAACTTTAAGGGCCTTTATGCACTACACTGTTACAGTGCTATTATTCCACTTTCAACATCTTATGGAATCCAGTTTAGGAAGGGGCATTTAGAATTCTCAGCCAGAGAGCTCTTTGACCATGGTAAACTACAAACACAAACCTCAGAATTTTGGAAGATGTTGAAAGTGGAATAATCACACTATAATCGTGTAGTGCAGAAAGGCCCTAAAATTCATTAAACAACCATATACAAATCTTAAAAACAGCACAGAATTAAAATTCCACCCCAGTCAGTTTTTAAAAGCCTGATGGCATAAAAATATGTTGACTTGCTGATGGAAAGAGAACAAGGATGGTGCCATCCTGGCCTCCCTAGGCAGGGAGTTCCAGAATTTGGGAGCAGCCACCGAGGAGACCCTGTCCCTTGTTCCCACCAAATGAGCCTGGGATTGTAGTGGTACAGAGAGAACCACCTTTCAAGAGAAATGTAGAGCTCTAAAGGGTTTGTAAAGGAAGATAAGAGCCTTCAAATAACCTGGAGCCCAGCCATTTAACAAAGCGCAGTCAGCCCTCCATATTCGTTAAGGTTAGTAGCTCAGGACTCCCAGAAACATGGAAAAATCGTGAATATCAAAATGTGTGTGTATCTGTGAGAAGGTGGCCAAGGCATGGTGCGGAGAGGGGCACCCAGGGTTGGAACCAGATCAGGGAAGGGAGAGGGAAAAGGGGTGGGTTGGCGTGTTGACACTACATTTCCTCTCTATTGCACATCTCCTTTCTTGCGTGTGGGGGCCATGGGGAGAGGGTTTGTAGTGCTGAGAAACTGAGCTGGCCAGGCAGCTGCTGGTGGAGGAAGAAGAGGATTCAAGGAAGGTTTATAAAGGACTGTATGGTCTGATTGAAGCTGCTGAGAGGGAAGGTTCCTGCAGAAAAGGAGTGTCTGAAGTAGGGGGAGAGGTCGGAGAAGTTTGCGAATAATCAAATTTGTGAAAATCAAGCCCATAAATGTGGAGGGCTGACTGTATATGGAAGTATATGAACAGTACTGGACAGTCTTTCCATGTAATTAATACAAAGGTGGATGTGTATTACAGTCCTGATTCTTATATTACTATTTGCTTTCTGATCCTTTTACTATTTAGATTCAGTTGTTGCATCAGGGCCTAAAGAGAATATTTTAGCAGTTGGATTGGATACTTTGGAGGAACAAGAGGAAAAGGAGAGATTCTTTGCTGACCTTGAGAAAGGAGCATCATCCACCATTGACTATTCAAGATTAAACAAGGAGCTGGACTCCAATGATTCTGAAGTATTACAGGCATTTCTACGGTAAAATAAAATATTAGTTGTCGTAGGAACATGCAGAACCCATAAGTGTGCAGTATGGTATGATAAAAAATAATACCCAGATTTGAATCCTACTCATCTTTGAGAAAAGCATTCATGTTGCCTAGAATCTAGCAATTTTAAGTGAACACTATAATAAGCACTAAACCATTCAATCTCTGTTATTTTATCTGTGGAGATGGATTTCTTAGAAAACATGAAAGAACTTTGTGGAGGCTGCAGTACTATTTATGTTATAAATGTGTTTAATATTCAGAAAACTATATGTTTATTTGCCAGAACAGAAGAGCTGTCTAAATTGTGAGTCTTAGGAAGTTGCTCTTCATTCTGATAATGCTTGAAATATATGTTATAACAAATAGTACTGTCACATTTGCAGAAATCATCCAGAAGTGAAGCAGGTAGAAGAAGCAAATGAAGATGAACCTAAGAATCATGAAAAATCTGGTAACTGTATTTCAGTGGTTTTGTGGCAGTTTACTTTTGTGTGACAGTGAACAAACAGTTATAAACATATGGAATTAATTTCCAGAGGCTATTGTCTAAACTTATAGTTTGTATAGTCAGACCTCTGGAAGATTAATCACTTAATGACAGCTTGCCCTGATAGCTTAAAAGGTAGCTTCCATACACAGAACCAAAGAGAAATACATATGACTGCCTATGGTGGTAGAATGAATAACATAATTTTGGTCTACTCCAGGAATTTTGTTATGGTCCATATAGTGCATGTACAAAGGATTGAAGATTGTTAGACTCTCTTTATAGAACTTAAGTGCAGAATATCTGCTTTTGTAGTATATTGTTTAGGCTTTGGAATGGCACTTAAACTCTTGTTCATTTGAAGTTTGTTAACTTATGGGGTTTTTTGTGCTATCAAGGATCTTCAATAGAACAAATGTGAGCCTGTTGGCTGAATGTGGACCTGTGGCTGTTTTTGGCACCCTGTCCCACTACCAAATTTGGCAGGACAGTAGCAGACTTCTATTTTTCTACTTCTCGATGTCCTGACAGGCACATGGGGTGCCCACTTTGTTTTAGTGTAAACAGAAGTCACATACCAAACTGTTGCATTTCACTGGTGGAGTATTGGATGGGGGAGTGCTAAAATTGGGAACCCGTCCTGCTGAAGTTTCCCATGTCTGCAGTAGAAGGAGTTGCGAGTGATTCCTCCTTCTTCAGAAACATTATTCTGGTGCTATTTCAAGTTCAGGTTGCAACCTACTGAAAGAGGACACTTGATAGCAGGACTCTAGCTTGTGAGTTGAACCAAGATCTTTCCAGACTGACAAGCCCTAGACATTTTGCTGGCTGAAGTGAAAGTCAGGATGAGTGTCCATCATGCCAAGTACAACCAGAGTGGGTGTTGAATCTTACCTCTGTATTTCTAGTGGGACAGCATCCTCCTCTGTACCTGCCTAGTATAGTTAGCTTAAAGGGATTGGAGAGTAGCCACTGCATGTGACCCTTAAGCCTCAGAAGCAGAGGGATCTGCCTTGTTCTGCCCAGTGGCACAGTTGGCCCTGCTGCTCAGTCAATAGGTCTGAGGTCTATGGAAGGGTTATATAGCTCTTTGTACTGGAAAGAGTGTTGTTGTTCCAGCCTATTTCTTATGAAAAATTAACCATGTCACCTTGTTGCAAATATCTTAGGTGACTATAGCGAGGATTTTGAAGAAGATTCAGAATCTAATCGGGACAATAAAATTGAAGAAGCTGTCATATCAGAATCAAATGTAAGCCTTTTGAGCAAGTAGTGTGTATTTAATCATCACTTGTATGTAGACAACATGACCTAAATCCAACTAAGAACTCACTTGCAGGTTAAGTGTAGTCTTAACTTGTCTTAAGCATGTTCACTCAGAGGGCACACTGTTTCATTGGGACCGATCTTCCAGGAAAATGTGTGTGAGGTTGCAGCCTCAGTGAACACCTCCAGAAGAACAAGGGCAGAAATGCAGCAACCCCTGCAGATATAATGAATGAATTTTTGTTAGCTGTCTGACTGGGGATGAGGCATAAATATTGTTTGTAGATAGCATTTTGTATCCCCCTCGTCTGTGTGGAATTTGCCAAGTAGCTTAGCAGCGCTGTAATAATAAAGAACAGTAAAAACATCAGATATCAATATAATCTGAAAACAGCTGCAGATCTGGAGAAAGAAGGGATCAGAAGCTGTACTAAAAGCAAATTGAAAATAAAATGGGAGATTGAAAGGTCTAAGTAAATGAAATGTCTTTGGTGACAAAAAAAACAATAAGGTGGTGTGTTCCCTAGTGTTACATGCCTTATTTTATCAAGGCTTGAATGAGTTTTCTAGTATTAGAATGCTGTAAGTAGTGGATTGGTCATTTCCTGAAGCATTTAAAACCAGTGGAACTTTTACAGGTAACCCAAATGAGACAGGTATAGTATTATTTTATCATTAGAAAAATAGCTACAGTTTTCAGAGAGAGACCTGAGTTAGTGTCTTTTAGCATACAATGGAGAAGGGGAGTAACGACTGAAGCAATCTCATTTTAGAATAATGCTAGTCTGTTTTAAAGATGCTGCTTGATACCCTTTTCCATTAATTAGACAAACCGGTATCCATTATGTCCAATACAACATTGATGGCATATTGATTAGTTAAATTGCATGATGTTCAAGTGTTTAAAGTGGTGCAGCTGGCTAATTTTACACACTTGCTGGTCTGATGGGTCCCCCTTAGATAACCATGTGTACTATTTTTTGTTTTTTAACTTAAGTTTTTTAAACAATAAACAAATACTTTTCAAACAAAAAAAATAAAATAAAAATAAAATAAAGATACCTGCTTCTATAATTTTTTTTAACTTTCTTTCTCTTTAGAAGATACGTTAAATGATTTAGATGTATTTACT
Organism: Ctenosaura bakeri; assembly: GCA_948474755.1. Taxonomy (NCBI): domain Eukaryota; kingdom Metazoa; phylum Chordata; class Lepidosauria; order Squamata; family Iguanidae; genus Ctenosaura; species Ctenosaura bakeri. The sequence goes on along the minus strand of CAOLHI010002420.1, from coordinate 211,893 downwards.
TTTATTTGCAAGCAGGACTTTGGTTTTTTATATTATTCTTTAAGTTCATGGTTGTTTCTGTGATTTTCAGCCCAATAAATCTTCTGATCTAGTTCTGTTCTGGACAGCCATATGCTTCCCTTTCCTAGTGTACAGCTCTGCCAATAACAATGCAACTATTTCTTTTTTCAGTGAAAAGTTTTCATTTTTCCAAATCCATCTGTGTTTATACATGTTCTCTCACTTTTTTAGGAAGAAAAGACTGGCATGCTGGCTAAAGGTACAAAATTCAAAAGCTGTAAAAACCATGTTATAACAGGCTGCTTAGTTTTTATTTACTGCTTTGCTGCAGCTAAACTTGTATGGGAAGTAGTAACAAAAACACCTTGCTCTGAATGAATGGAAAATTTTACTTTAAATATCCTTTCTGAGTACCTTTCTGTTCAGTGTATAATGTTTGCTACAAGGCCCACATTATGCTGCCATTAATAATAAAAAATAATCAGTGTTTAGCATTATGAATCCACATTTTCATCTGGAAGGACACCATCAAGGTTTGTTATCAAAACTGTCTTTTTTAATTGGCTTGAATTGACACTGGGCTCGTTTTAAGATGATAGTTATGTGGATTACCTAGCCTTAGAATATCTTGGCAGCTGGCAGAAGTATTTACTTGAAAGTTTAAATAGCATCCAAATATTAAAGTGCCAATAAAATAGTAAAAATATGTTAGATTAAATTATGGAACTTAAAATTAGTAAGGTTTAAAGATACACCATTGTCCTTCCAGTCTGACTTACTGTAATAAATGTTCTGTGCTCTTTTCAGTTGTCCTCCTTGATTCCCAAGATTCAGCTCTGGAGACTGAAAAGACCAGTGAACCTCAGGATGATGTACCTACACAACATCATCTACCTAAAGAAGCCATTGCAGATGAAATGAATCGAACAGGTAAGCCTGGTTTTTATTGACTGCTTGTTTCCTCATGTGTTCACCATGCTTCAAACAGAAAAGAGAGAAGAGCAATCTGTCTTCGTCTACTCTGTCTCTCTTCACTTTAGAATTACCTTTTGATCACATGAGCATTTAGGGCAGCATTCTGCAAAGCTAAACTCTTTGAAGGTCCCATTCATTTCATTGGAAGACAAGCAGGCATTTAAAATCAAAGGGGCTTGGAGAAGCAGGTGTTTGAAATCAAAGGAGTTTGACCATGTTTTACTGTAGCTGGCTCATGCCATCATTGTTTAATGTATTCTCAAGAAAAGGGTCATGTAAATGAGTCCTGAGAGCCAGCATGGTGGAGTGGTTTGAGTGTTGCACTACAACCAGGGACCTGGGCTCATTTCCTCCCTTGGCCACGGAAACCTTGGGTGCATCACACACTCTCAGCCCCAGAAAACCCCACTTTAGGGTCTTCATAAGTCAGAAACAACTTGAAGGCACACATAAACAAATGAGTCCCAAGTTTTCTAAAACTGTACAGTCCTCCCTCAACATTGGTGGGTTTGACCTTTGCAGATTTGGTTTTTCCTAAAGCATGCACGTGCCTCTGGGCATAGAGAAGGAAGGCGAACATGTGCCTTTTCCCCTCCAATTCCCTTGCCTTTAGCCTTGACACACATTCTTTGCACCTGGGCAAAAGGCAAGGGAATTGGCGGGAAGAAGGAAGGCACACACACCAGGACAAAAGGCAGGAGAATGGGAGCGAGGAGCCCTGGAAGGGAATGAGAGTTGGAGATGGGGGGAGAGTCTGTGGTTTTTCCACTTTCACAAGGGTTCTGCACCCCAAACTCTCACAAAAGTGGAGGAACCATTGTAGAGAAACACATTTCTTGGTAGAGAAATAAAAGAGAAGTAAAAATAAGAGAAAAGGAGAAGTAAAAAAAGTGCATTTGTTTTGTTTTTCCTTTTCTTGGTTCTCACTAGTATTCTGAGTTTTAGTTAATGGCTAAAGACTTTATTGATATCAATGAAAACTCATGTTATGGTTGTGAATTACTCTTTAGTCCTAGGCTTATTTACTTGAAAAGAACTCATTATTGAACCTGATGAGGTTTACTCTCAGGTAAGTTTGCATAGGATTGTAGCCTAATACTGCCTATGTGACCTGAGAGCAAGCCTCATTGTATGGAGCATACTTCTGAGTATATTTGTTTAGGATTGTACTTTTAGTCTTGTAATTTATTAGCAGTGTTATTTTAGTGCCTTCATGCTCTTGAATATATTTTTTAATTTTCTTTTTTATTTTCTTTTATTTCTGTTTTATATTTTATCTTGATCAGCCTTTTCCTCTTCTTTTTCATCAGGTGTTTCCAATGGACATACTAACAGTGATATTGAAGCTTTACATCAGGCTTACTGCCATATTGAGCAATCTTTAGGGGATACGGATGAGCAAAAGATTCATAACGATAAAAGGGATATTGCAGAGAACTTGATTAAAGAAGTTTCACAGGGTAAAGAAGACTGTCCTCCAAATACCTCCAACACTGATTCTGGTAAATTTGGGAACTTCTCTGTGAGGTATATCTGAACCAAAAAAGAAGAAGAAGAAGAAGAAGAAGAAGAAGAAGCAGCCTGTGTTTTAATATAACCTTTAGATAATATACTGTGTACCTTTAGACCTTTTTTTTTTAAAAAAGAAAGTATTGAATGGATGGAATATATCAACATTCTTCAAATAGGAAAATAAGTCCATATGTAAGCTGTTCAGGGAATTTAGATATTTATTCATTTGTGCATTGATTCATTTGATTTACACAGCACAGTTCCTTATAAGAACTCAGGGCAATTAACAACCCATGTAAAACATACAATTAAAAACTTAACTTACAAATATCTAAAATACATTACAATACCCTGAATACCCTAAAGGCACTAGATACTATATGATATTGAAAGCTAAACAGGATTGCTACTTGAATGGGTGTCTGCCAGTGAATACCAGGTGCTGGAGGCAGGAACTGGCAAAACCACCTCTGAGTACTCCTTGCCTAAGAAAACCATATGAAATTCATGGGGTTGCCATAAGTTGATGGGTGACTTGAAGGCACATGGATGCACACACACACACACCATCACTAAGAAAACCCTCCAGACAACATAGCCCTGGGCCGTACTGCTGAAATACACTACACAGCAAATAGGGTCTCTCTCGTTAATCTTAGATCCTGGGTAGGTCAATACTGTGAGCAGCAGCACTTTAAATGTCTGGATTGTGAGCTGTTTGGCAGCCAATGAAGAAATTTCAAAAGAAGATGTGATATGCATGTTGCTGTCCACATGCAATCAAAAACCTTCTGCACCAGCTGCACCCTCTAGACTGCCTTCAAAAGAAGCCTTGTTAGAGTTTGTCATTCATTCAGACATAGATGCATACTTTTACAACCCTCAGCACCAGAGATCTGAAGACGCAGTTTTGGATTCCTGGCCCTTCTTAGAATCATGTCTTGAAACCTTTCTCCCTAGCTTCTTCATTTCTAGCACTCACTCCTGTTCAGTCAGCTCTTACTACATGGTTCAGTTAGCTCTTACTACATGGTTCAGTTAAGTACAGCTGAACATTGTTGCATGGGCCAACATAATTATTCCCCCATGGTATCTTCCACTGTACACATGTCTTCAGAAGCACTGGGCCAAGTCACATTCTGACTTTCCTGTGCAAAAGCTGCAAGGTCCTCCCCAGAATTGGGGATGCTGTTTTTGTTTCTAGGAAGATCACTAGATTTTCTCAGGCCACTATTGTTTCTATCCTTCTTCTTCGTGGTCTCTGTGCCTCACACATTAGGAGCTTTTGCGCCTGCGCGATAGCGTTCGGAAACTTCTAGAGCTTGTTCGCTTGGCGGGAACCCCTCCCCCATGCCGGTACTGCGCATGCTCCTCCCGCCGAGCAACAGTCTCTCCTCAGTTCTTTTTCGTCCGCCATCGCGTACGGAAGGTTCTTTAGCTTGTTCCTTGCTATTTCTTCTGCTTGGATGTTTTCCTCTCGGTTTTTGGACTATTTCGGACTGTTTCTCGACCTCTCTCTTGGACTTCCCCTCGGATTTGGTAAAAATTCGGAATTCTCCGCATTTTCTTCTAACTTCGTCGGTCGTCTTATGTCCGCGCTGTTTAAGAACTGCGTTTCGTGTGGGCGTAAGGTCGCTCTTTCTGACGGCCATAAAGAGTGCCTCTTCTGCTTGGGCGAGACCCACAACATCCGGACTTGCCCAGCTGCCGAGAGTCCACTGCCCAGACTCTTCGGAACAGGTCTTCAAGACTAAAATCTTTTTGTTGGGAGCAGTCTTTGAAGGCAATAGAGGAGACCACTCATTCCAAGATGGCCGACAAGGGGGCGACCACATCATCGACGGTATTGGTGGCTGCCATTCCGTCTACTTCGTCGGCATCGGGCTCGGTACTGGCGTCGAGAACGCCCATCGCGGCGCTACCGAGGATCCCGAAGCTGTCGGCGGCTGCCAAGTCAGCGAAAGGATCCTCGACGGCAAAGAAGACTGAGGCTCCGACCAAAGAGACGCCTCAAAAGAAACGCCCTGCTCCGGACGGAGACAAGGGAAAGGAGAAGGAAAAGGACAAGAAAAAGAAGAGGAAGGAGAAGAAGCGCTCCCTGGCTGGGGAAATTCATCTTCCTACTCCACCTCTGACTCTTGAGCCTTCGAAAGGACAAAGCGAGCCTACCGATCTCTCAGACGACGAGATCAAGGACATTCGCCAAGAACGCCCGGACTCGCCAGTTGAGGAACCTCCAACCCTGGTGGACGAGCAACACCACCGCCCTTCGAGCCGTTGCAGGTCGCCTGACCTGCCGCAGAAGACATCCCGGCGTGTGTCTCTGCGCCCCTGGAACGGCGCTCCCTTTCGGCTAGATTTTGGTCACGCTCCTCAGAGCTGCCGCAAAGATCGCCGCCTCCACAGGAGACAAGAGAGGAACAACCCCGCTCTTCTGCCTCCCGGTACACCTCGGCGTCCTATGTGGCAAGGTACGCCGGGGAGTCGGAGTGGAGAGAGCGCCCAGCATCCTACCGATCACATTCTCCATCATACCGGGATCGGTACCACCGTGATCCAAGGAGCTGGGAGACCTTCCGGAGGTCCCGGTCACCTCACCGAGAACATCGTCGGTCTCGGTCCGGCTTACCGGAGAGAGAGGAACGTCGGTACCGCAGATACCAAAACCGCTCACCTGCTGATCGCCGTCATGTTGAACGGTCCTTCAGCCGCTCCCCCTCTTCACGGTACCATAGAGCGAGGGAGCCTTCACCTCGATACCGCGCGGTATCGCCGCCGCCCAGGGTTACGTCCACTGCAACGCGCCCTGTGGAGTCTGTGGTGATCAAACAGGCTATGACTACAACGGCCTGCCAGACAACACCTGTCACCACAAAAAAGGTGAAGTCGGTGGTCGCACCGCCTAAATGTGACGCTCCCACGGTCACCGCTACTACCGCGGACAAGACCAAAGCGGCACAACCTGCGACCACGCGGAAGCAGCTGGAGCGGGAGCAGCGAGACGAGTCACCTAGCTCCGAATCGTATGACTCCAGCGCCGACTCGGAAGTTTTGGTCGCGGCTTCGCAGGAGTCTCCCCTCTTGGCTTCGAAGAACCGGTTCCCGATTCAGCACCGGAGGATGTACAACACTTCTCCGCTATGCTGCTTCAGATGGCCACCACCTTAGGCCTTAAGATCGCGGATGCAGAGCCGGAGGATGACGACCCGGTCTTCTCCATGGTGGAAGGAAGGCAACCTGCTACCGCCCCGTTGCCTCTTCTCCCTCGCATTGGGAAGATTGTGAAGTCTGCGTGGGATATGCCGGCATCGGCGCAACCGATACCGCAGAGACTTGAACATCTTTACAGGGTGCAGAAGGATAACGCTGGGTATCTCTTCAACCACGCTGTACCAAACTCTGTGGTTGCCGAGTCTGCCCAAACAAAAGGGACCGGCAGACAGCATACCACCCCACCAGACAAGGAAGGCCACAAGCTGGATGCCTATGCCAGGAGGTTCTACTCCGCCGCCTCCCTGCACATACGGCTGTCCAACACGCAGGCATGCCTCGCGGCATACCTGCGCAAGGTCCTCGAGCGTCTGTCCCCGGCCATAGAATCGGTGCCGGAAGACATCCGCCAAGCTACCACCATGATCTTCAATGAGGCAGTGGCTATTTCTCAGCAGCAGATCGTCTCTTCTCGACATGCTGTGGAGAGCGCCTCCAGGGTCATGGCGGGATCTATCAGCTTGCGTCGGCACGCATGGTTACGGCCATCTGATATACAGGAGGACACCCAAAGGAGAATTGAAGACCTTCCCTTTGATGGCGAAGGCCTGTTCAACGCTTCTACAGACGAGGCGTTGGACAATTTAGTTAAAGCGAGGCTAACGGCGAAGAAGATCGGCCTTCACCAAACCTCGCAGACCTCCTAGTTATCGCCAGTCATGGAGAAGGTCGTCGACCTCCTCGTTCCAGAGATCTGCCCAGTTTGGCCACTCAAGACCTTCCTCGGAGTCGTCGGCAAAACGTCCCTTCAGGCGGCGCCCAACCTCTTCTAAGAAGTCCTCCTTGGACACTAAATTGAGGTTTTGACCTGTCCCGCGGGCCGCCTCAACAACCTCTCTTCAGCCTTCCACTAGCCCTCGGAGACCGACCGACCTTAGCTCAACACCTGTCGGAGTGGCAACATGTCACTACGGACTCTTGGGTACTTTCCATCGTCCGTCTTGGCTACGCCATCGAGTTTCAAGATATTCCGCCTGGAGGCGTTTACTACTCCACTCCAGCAAGCTCGGTCCTCCTGGAAGAGATCCAGTCCCTGCTCCAGAAAGGAGCAACCGAACAGCTTCCGTCGAAAGCCAGCGCTACCGGCTTCTTCTCCTGGTACTTCACGGTACCAAAACTCGACAGTTCCCTTCGACCATTTCTCGACCTCAGAGGGGTGAACAAGTACATCCGCCCCAAGAAGTTCAAAATGGTCACGCTACCGTCGATCTTGCCCTTTCTCCATCGAGGGGACTGGTTCGCCTCCATCGATCTCCGAGACGCCTACTTCCACATCGCCATTCGCCCGCAGCACAGACGATACCTCCGCTTCGCGGTCGACGACACCTGCTACCAGTACAAGGTGCTGCCGTTCGGACTCTCGACTGCCCCCAGGGTCTTCACAAATTGCATGGCCCCGGTAGTATCATTCCTGCGGATGAAGGGCGCCTCTGTCTACCCTTACCTGGACGATTGGCTGTTGGTGGCGTCCTGCAAAGACAGACTTTACCACCACGTCCACATGACTTTGACACTCCTCACCCGTCTCGGGCTACAGGTCAACCCGAAGAAGTCTCACCTCAAGCCGGCGAGGACTTTGGACTTCATCGGTGCCACCTTGGACTCCATGTCCGCCAGGGCGTATCCGCCAGAGGCCAGGGCACAAAGCTTGATTCAGGCCGCCGTTCATGCATACGCGGCCTCTACATTATCTGCGAGGAGAATCCAGCAATTGCTAGGCTACATGGCCTCGACAACCGCAGTCACTTATCTCGCAAGACTGAGAGCAAGACCTCTTCAGCACTGGTTCGTCCGCACGTTCGATCCCCTGCGAGATGAACAGAGCATCCGACTACAGCTGCCAGAGGAAGTCCACTCATCCCTCTGATGGTGGCACTCATGCGACAACCTGTCGTCAGGGATACCTTTCCGACAACCAACACAAAAGGTGACGGTAACGACCGACGCCTCGCTCCACGGATGGGGAGCTCATGGTGGCGATCTCAAAGTCCGCGACAGATGGAGCGGCGACGAGACGGCTCTCCACATCAACGCCCTCGAGCTACTAGCCATCTCGAAAGCGCTGCGAGTGTTCCACCATGTTGTCGCCGGCCGCACAGTCCTAGTCCTGACAGATAATACCACTGCTGTCTGTTACATCAACAGACAAGGAGGACTCATTCTACCACCCTACTGAACATCGCCTTCGACCTTTGGGACTGGTGCGTTCGCCTACAAATACATCCCGTAGCTGTTCACCTGGCCGGGCAGGAGAACACTATAGCAGATGCCCTCAGCAGGGACACCTCATCCCATCACGAATGGTCCCTCTCCAAAGAAGCATTCAGCCTGATTCGAGGCCGCTGGGGCAAACCAACGATCGACCTCTTCACAACCAGGGAAAACGCGAAGTGCAGCCAATTCTGTTCGAGAGCAGGCCACGATCGAGCCTCCATTGGGGATGCCTTCCAGTTTCCGTGAGCCGGGGAACTCCTGTATGCGTTCCCGCCGTTCCCGCTGCTCGGCCGGACGATATCGAAGATCCTAGCCGACCGAGCCGACGCGATCCTGGTGGCCCTGTATTGGCCGAGGCAGCATTGGTTCACACCCCTGCTACGAGCCGCGCGAGGCAACCTCCTCTGGCTACCGCCGACACCGGGCTTGCTCTCCCACTCCAACGGCCGAGTCCTCCATCCGGACCTGCCACGCCTGGCCCTCCATGCCTGGAGGATATTGCCCTAGACGATCCCGTGCTCGGTAACGTCCTCATCGCGGCCAGGAAGGAATCCACCCATCGCAACTACCAATACAAGTGGCAACGTTTCCTGACCTTCACTGAAGAGAGGAGCAAGCCGGTGTCGCCCGCCAGGCTCTCCACCATCCTCCACTTCCTCCTTCACATCCGACAGCAAGGCCTGGCCTTCCCATCCTTGAAGGTGTACCTCTCCGCGATCGTGGCATACCAACCACCACGATCCTCAGCATCAGCCTTCTTCAGGGATGATACTGTCAAACGGTTCCTGAAGGGACTACAACACCTCTACCCACCAGTATTGCCGCCACTACCGCCGTGGTCCCTGTTGTTAGTGCTATCGCAGGTTACGAAGCCGCCCTTTGAACCGATGGCGACCTCGGATGACAGGCTGCTCACCTTGAAAACTGCCTTTCTTGTGGCTGTCACCTCTGCAAGACGAGCGGGTGAGATAGCAGCTCTTCGAGTGGACGAGCACTTCCTTGTCTTCCACAGGGACAAGGTGGTCCTCACACCTGACATCTCGTTCCTGCCGAAGGTGGTGTCCAGCTTCCATCTCAACCAGGACATCATCCTGCCTGCCTTCTTCCCGGACCCGACGACACCGCTGGAACGGTCCCTTCACTCTCTCGATGTGCGTCGGGCCCTTGCCTTCTACAAGGACAGGACCGCTCCCTTCGACAGACACCGCATCTCTTCGTATGCTACAGGCGGTGTCGGAAAGGCCACAAATGTGTCCACCCAGCGTTTCTCCAAGTGGGTGGGACAGACTATACAGCTGGCGTACGAGCTCGCGCAGAAGCCTCCGCCGGCCCTTCTTCGAGCCCACTCCACCAGAGCTGTGGCAACTTCTGCGTCCCTCCTGCGAAGAGTAGACCTGCATGAACTCTGCCGTGTGGCGACCTGGTCCCAGCCATCGACCTTCGTCCGCCACTACAGGCTCGATTGCCGGTCGCGCAGAGATGCTTGGTTTGGACGTGAGGTGCTGGTTTCCGTACTCTAGGACCTGACCCGCCATCCAACCGGTAAGCTACACAGTCTCCTAATGTGTGAGGCACAGAGACCACGAGAAGAAGAACAGGTTGCTTACCTGTAACTGTGGTTCTTCGAGTGGTCATCTGTGCCCTCACACATACCCGCCCTTCCATCCCCTCTTTGTCAGGTCCCTGTAGGTTCTACGGCGGACGACAGAACTGAGGAGAGACCGTTGCTCGGCGGGAGGAACATGCGCAGTACCGACGTGGGGGAGGGGTTCCCGCCAAGCGAACAAGCTCTAGAAGTTTCCGAACGCTATCGCGCAGGCACGAAAGCTCCTAATGTGTGAGGGCACAGATGACCACTCGAAGAACCACAGTTACAGGTAAGCAACCTGTTCTTCTCTTTTATAAATAGTGTGTAAATTTCCTGCTTTTATCAGTTTTGGTCCTCAACAATTTGCTGTGGCAGCTGCTTCCCAGTTACTCAACTGTGTCTCTGATGCTTGTTCAGACACTGACGTAGCATTACAATGAATTTGATACATAGATGTTTCATTTGCTGACTGAATGCTGAGTCGTTTCATTTAGTGACTTGAAAAGTGACAGAATGACATGCTGTGCTCTCTAAAAGGATTTGTGTGTTGGAGAACTGGCCTAACTGAAAATGTAAAATATATGAAAATATCTGTGCAGAAATAAATGTGTTAAAATCAAATGCACACATAAATCAATGTTCAGTAGTATTGAGAGGATATGAATTAACTCATAAGTGATAAAAATGTTGCAGTTAACTTGTTAAACTGTGGAGAGGAAAGAGAAGACCACTAGAGACAGAGTTTTGTAGGCATGTATGTACATGTATGTACAGGTGCCTTCAAGTTGCCTGTAGACTTATGGTGATCCCATGAATTTCATAGCCCTCCACTTCTGTTTTTGTTGGCAGTTTCCCATCCAAGCACTAAACAGGACTGACTTTGCTTAGCTTCCAAGATCAGATGAGATCTAGTGCCTTTAACGTATTTAGGCTGCTTGGTAGGCATAACTGGGAACAAAGAAGGTAAGAAGTAGTATTTTAATGTTATTTTACCACTGTACCTTGATCTTGAATGTTGTTTTTTCATCTCTTTAGATTTACCTACCATAGAAGAATTTATGAAACCTATCAAAGCAGATTCGTCATTTGCCAGAGGCTGTGACTTAGAACTTCCAAGGTATTACTTAAAATACCTGGTTTCATCAGTGAACCACTTTATGTTCTTTATTTATGATATTTTTTTCCTATTCTCATCCAAATAATTTGGGAGTCAATCTGTAGTTTCTGCTTTGCTGTTCAGAGAGAGAGAGAGATCAGCTCTTCACTTAATCCTGAAATAATCACCTGTTGCTAGCACCCATTCAGTAAAATTATTAGCTAGAAATTTCAACCTTGACACTTGCATGCTGGTGTGATTAAATAGTTCAGTCCATGCGGGCTGTCACACTGACAGAACAGTGTATTCAGAGTGGAGACCATTGCCAATCCTCTTGTAGAACTGGTAGGACTTAACCCTTGACTGTTCCTTTTGTACAATGTTGAAGTACAGCTAACTGGCAGTAGTTCCTCGCAAGACATTATTTCTTTATAGTAAGGGACTCTTAGGCCATTTCCACATGACACTGTTATAGTGCTATTATTCCATTTTCAGCATCTGATGGAATCCTAGGGTTTGCAGTTGAGGGAGGGGCATTTAGAATTCTCAGCCAGAGAGCTCTTTGGCCTCGGTAAACTACAAACCCCAGAAATCCACAGGATGTTGAAAGTGGAATAGCAGCACTATAACAGCGTAGTGCAGAAATGGTCTTAGAGAGAATGAAGAACATTAAATTTTTCTCTTACCCCAGTCAATCTGCTTTTTAGCCCCTGCAGTACAATTTGCTGTTTCAACCTTGATTATTCAAAGATATTTTTTAGGATAAGGCCATCCGGTAATAGATACATAACAATAATACGTAAGCCAGTATGAAATGCCTGTAATCTTTTGATATTATAATATAATATAAAATTAGAGAAATAGAAGGTCTTATCCTATTTGCTTCCCCACTCTCCTTTCTTCAGCTCTCCAAAAGGCACACATGACACCACAGATGAATTCAAGAGACATTTACCATTTAAAGAGCACCAGAATGATCTACCATCTCTGGGAAAGCAAAATGTTGGTTCTTTGAACCACCATAGTGGGCAAGAGAATGTTCCTATTCAGCCAATGGCAAAGAAGGATCATGATGATACTCCTCAGCAAAGAGCTGGCGAAGACAAACTGGCTGACAAAGTTGAACAAGATACCTGGAGACAAAGTATGCTCCCAGATTCTTCACCATTGCCCCAAGACAACAAGCCTAACAAAGTAAGCAGTGTCCATAAGTCTTATTTAAGTAATGTAAGTATAAAGATGTGGCAGAATTCAGAAGTAACTCATTATAAACAAGGAGTTATTTGTATCCTCTTTTGCAATAATTAAAGCAGGACTAATTCACATTACAATTGTAATGTACTGATGGATAATGCCACTCCTTTTGTGATGCAACTGTAACCATTTTTGTTATTTATAGTTTTATATTTGCAGAGGGTGTACAGACTCACTTATTGGGTGCATTTTTTACCACAGACTAACTGCTTGTAGTCTTATGATGACTTTTACTAAAAACTACCATTTAATTGCTTTTGAATAAGAAGGAAGAATTATATTTACAATTGTAACGTGATAACTAACTGCTTTTCAGGGGCGGTCTTTGAAAGGTAGCTGATTGCTTTAAAAGTAATTTTCTCTGCTCTGAGATAAACTGTGTACTTAGGATATATGACACTCTATTGTTTTTCTTTTCATTTATCCTAATAATCAGTAAAAGCTTCTCATCTTCATATGAATTGGTTAGAATGATACATTTCAAGACATCTATAATTTGTGACTAATGTGCTTTAGTTTTGATGTAGCATTGTTACCATGCAAACTACTTCACAATTCTTATCTGTAGAGACTTCAAATATGTTTGTTCGAGATAATGTAAGAACCTCAATTGCACACATGGCATGCTCCACCATTCACTGCTTGAGGGCGCTGTTATTAACTCATTTTATGCAAACAGAATGTGTGTGTTTTTATGCAAAATGACTCCATCAGCATGAACTAGGATTTGAACCCAGGATTAAGTTGTACATAAGCTATAATCCTTCATAATAGATTTTAATATTTCAAGGGTGGCTTCTGTACATAAGATGTACAGCCTGCAGGTCTGTGTACAACAAGCAGTAACTAATAACTATTTTTTTTATCCCAATTTTCCTCATGAAGTACTCCAAGTCATAGAACTTCCTGTGTCTGTACAGTAATATGCAGCTAATATAAATATTTTATACAGCTAATATAAAATAAAAATATAATAGCAAAAATAGTTCTATCAAAGCTAAAAGATTTACATCCAAATATGTCTCCTACCAGTAAAATGTTCATACAAGTAAAATCCTCATTCTTTTGCCCTATCACATTCCAGTAGCAGAAGATCTCACCACCTTTTCAGTTACACTCCCAGCCTTTTCTTCTAACTGGACTTCATCAGATTAGGAAGTAATGGCTTAGGCTGAGTGCCCAAGATAGTCTTGGAAAACCTTAAAAATTTCTTCATCAACTTCAGTGAACAACTTCTTTCAAACTCCTTCCAGCCCTACCTTTTTCCATATTTATTCTGAAGTACCAGTAAGCTAATTTTGACAGTCAAATAATAAAACAAATAAATTGTTCTAGAATCACAACCTTCATCTTTGTCAGTATGTCCACAGGGAAATTAATTTGTGCATCTCACTGTTTTTAAAGTCTGTTGTGTAGTTGTGAGCGTTTTTACAGAACTTGAGAACTAATAGGATGTGTTTACTAGTAATAAATTAAGATTTACACGTGAACTGAATGCTGGTATAGATGCAGTTCACTGAAATGTAGTCAATCTGGTTTCATTTTTTGCCTCTTGATTCCATTTGCCAGGAATCACAAGCAAGAGATTTCTGTTCCACTCTCATTCTGCTTATGGGCTTCCTGTAGAGAAGCATTCCATTAGAGAAGCCTTTGGTTTGATTCCACCAGGCATTTCTTAAATTCTTGTGGTTCAGTATGTCCTAGATGATACTTTGGCACAAAATCATTAACTAATCTACCAATCCATCTGTATGAGCATCAGATAACACAGTCCTAATACATGTTGGTTGAACTATGTAACTTTGAAAGGTATGGACAGAATAATGTCTTATTATGTGTATGGATATTTGGATGATGCAGATTTTATATTGGTTATGTATAATATGACATCAATTATTGTATTTATCTTACTGTAAATATTTACCTTTTTTTTCTACTTTCTGAAGTATACATGGCACTTCCTCGATGTATACCAAATACCTAATACCATGAAGCTGCATGTATCCCCCTGCTCTGTTCTTTTACTTCAGAAATCATATACTCAGAGTATCTTCTCCTGTTTTCCAACCTTTTTAAACATCAGGAATCTCAACAGTGGTGCATGAGCCTGCTCATGTTTTTCCACCTTTGTTCTAGCCTGAGGAATCTTAGCTGCAATGCCCCAGAGAGCCCTCTCAGCTTGAAACTGGCGACTAAAACTGACAAGTAATGTCTGCAAAGACACACAGATGTTCTCTTTCGTTATTATAATTTCAATCCAAGGTGTTTGATAATATATTCTATGCTGTTGTCTGCAGATACCTCAGCCCAGCACTTGGAATAAACAGAGTCTCAGTTCAGTCTTGAATAAACAACTGATGCATAAGAATGCCAAAAACATAATGGCTGCTCATAGAAAGAAGTCAGTCAGTGGACCTTATAGCTCTGTTAGAAGTTCTGGATATGGAAAACCTAGTTCTTCAATAAAGCACTTTTCTACAATTAATGAGAAGACAGCAAAAGAGAGTCTCAAAAAGCCAGTTTTGAAAGCCAGATCTCCTCTAAGACAAAAAGGTAATTTATTTCTAATGTTACTGTGTTTATTTAACCAGAAGAGGAATGTTAAATATAGGTTTCCTCAAAAAGTTTATGTTATTTATGTTATTTACTTTAAAACGTGGAAGCAACCATAGATCAAAACATAATTTTGATCTACAGTTGTTGGTTGGTAGATTAACCAGAGTTCAACACAGAAATATAATTTATTCAGGAAAGGAAATTTGTCTCAAAGGTAAAAACACTACTTAACTGCAGACATATTTCACTTCTTGGCTGAAAATGTATCCAGCCAAGTGTTCAACACTGCAGAGCCACATCTCTCTTCTTAAGTCCCAAAGGCAAAATGTTGGAGGCTTAGGGGTGGTTATAGGACCAGGGATAGAGAATTAGAGCAGAAATTGAGAAATACCAGTTCAATTTTCTCCTGTGAAGGACTCCGTTCTTTGTCCTTAAGCTCATGCAAAGAGTAAATACCTATCAAGGCCTATTTATGTGCTCCTTTTCCCACTGTGAAGCCTCCTTGTGTATATTCTCTGAACTTTTTTTTTTTTTAGGGGAATAATTTTAAAAGCAGAATTCAGGTAGAATTCAAAGGCAGAATTCAAAATTAAGACATAGAAACTAGTCAGTTGTTAATATCCCCAGTGTACATGATGCTTTACAGAGTAGTCCAAGTAAAGTTTAGTAAGCCTAAAGTGTTTGAAAGCTTTACACTGGAAGGAGACAACAAAATGAAGAGAGGGGAACAGGAGGAAACAAAGTACACTCCAGTCCGCAATTATTGAGGGGTAAGTCCCAGTAAGAACAATAGGGCATATTTTTGCAAAGTTGCTCATGGAATTGGTCTGTATAAGGCAACAAAAATATTTATCTGAAGGATGGGATGGAGGGAGGGGATTGAAGGAAGAGGAGTGGCATCTATCACATAGATAGTCTAGGAAAATAGAATATCTGAGTAGCAGGGGGATGGTGAGATTAGGTGACTTTTTGGTGGTTAAGACTGGTAATATTAGAAAGAAAGGGCATGGAGAGTTATATACCAGAATATGAAAGCGGGAATAAAGAGAAGGGGGCTGAGGTTCTATATATATAAGACATGTATTCTTGGGATGGCACGGAGGAGGAATCCACAACGATTGGGTAATCCCCACGTGTCATCCGGAATCGGCAAGAGTCCATGTTCCAAATCAGTTGCTACTGTTAGGACCCCGTGCCTCCTCTGTCAGTTTTTCTTATCCTGCCTAGCAAGCCAGATGAAATTTTCCCTTCTCTGTCAGATTGTGAAAATAAGTCATTTTATTTCAATAACTACATAGTGAGATTGTGAGGAATGTCTTTGGAGATGGAATCTCAGATGCCCGCAAACCAGCGAGGCTCTGAGAAGAAAATCACCGGTAGAAATGTTTCTCCTCAGATGCCCGCCATACAACAAGGCTCTGAGTTGGAGATAAAGGAGGATTTGAGCAGAAGTACCTCCCAGATGGTTGCAGGGCAGTGACATTCTGGAGAAGGGAAAATGATGGAGTTAAGAAAAGTATTTTTATCCTCCAGCGAGAGCAAAGTGGAGGAGGTAAGACCTTCAGGGAATAAGCATTCCGACAAGAAGGAAAGTGAGGAGAAGTTGCTTAAGAGAAAGAAAGTGGATACTGTTCTTAAGAAGGGTCCGGATATGCTTTCTAAGAAGGCTAAAATCAAAACAACGAAAGGGAAATCAACAAAGACAGCTTTGGGCTGCCATGTTGATTTTGTGCATTCTTCAGAGATGGGAGGGGCTCTTTCAGAGCAAAAACCTATCTCTGGAGCAGGAGCAGAGAGCCCGAAGGAGCGTGTGTTGCTAAAGGGTGGAGATTTGCCAGAGCGTGCAGAGATAGCGCGCCCGACTGCTGTTAGTCACTCGCCGAGTCCTCCGTGGGCAGGAGGTCATGGCGCGTGCGACGAAATGGAACAGTCGGCTCAGTTCAAATGGGGCAGTTGCCGCCTGACCGCTCATAATACTCCCACGGAGTCGTTTAAGAAGAGGTGATGAGTGAGAACAAGGCAGATGGCCAAATATGAATATGGAGCGGCAATTATTTGGTTGTGCTGAGGATGGGCGTTCAGCTTTAAGACAAAGCACCTGGGTTGCACCACCTCTTAGTGACACAGATTTCCAAATGAATTCGTTAAACTTGTGTGATTTACAGAGCATGATTAAACAAACTATTTCTGATAAACTGCATCAAATGTTATACAGGAATCAATTAATGAGTTAATGAATTTGATCCAATGATAAACCAAAGATTAAATACTGTGATGAATTTGAATAGTCAAACAAACGTGCATACGGCGTTTTCCCAAAATGAATTTCGTTCAGAGGAGAGAAGTAAGGCTTTGGATGTTGATAAAGAAAGTCAAAAAGAAGGAGTATTGAGAAAAAGAAGAGTTGAGAGTGCAGAGGGTACAGAGGATGTTTATAGTGAGCCAAATGTTAAGAAGAAAAGGAGGAATGAGTTGGAGAATGAAGAGTATGATTGGCAAGAGGATGAGGTGGTCTCAGAGGAGATGGAAATGGAAACTGATAGTCTTTCTGAAGGCGAAATAGAAGATGAAGTAGGCACCAGTAGATTATTTCAGGCAGATCAATTTTGGGGTCTGCTTAGGAAAGTATTACATACTTTAAGTTTACAGGTGGATGAGGATGGTAATAGTTCTAAGGAGTCAAAGGAAAAAGAGGCAGAAGTTGCAGCTGTAATTAAAAAGAAAGAAGCACATGGGTGGAATATGCCTATGCCAGATATGTTTAAGGAATTGATTTATACAGAATGGGAAGCTTCTTTGAATACTTGTAGATTTGTAGGTCATTCAAATAAACTTTATTGTTTTGAGAAAAAAGATGTAGAGGTTTTGAAGGTCCCTTTAGTGGACAATCCTATTACTGCGCTGATTTCAGGAGCCCTGGTCCCTTGGGAGGGCGATACTATGTTGAGAGATGTGGATAAGAAGAGAGTGGATGCTGCCTTGTGAAAAGCTCATAAGAATTCAGCAATGGCAGTAAGAGCATCTGTGGCTGCTTCAATGTTTTCACGGGCAGCAGTGATGTGGCTACAGGAATTGATGGATGATGAGGAAATTCCATCTAAATCTTGTTTAAGAGTGTTGTCTAGACTTAGAAAGGTTTTGGAATATGTGGCGGATGCCAGTTATGATGCAGTGGCTTTTATGGCAATAAATATTAGTGATGTTACTGTAGCAAGATGTTCTTTATGGTTACATTATTGGGACGCTGATCAGAAGTCAAGGAATAATCTTGCATTTGTGCCCTTGAAGGGAGATTTGCTGTTTGATAACAAGGCATTAGAAAAAGTGTTCATTGAGAACAAAGAGAAAAAACAGGTGATGCCTACATTGGAGAAAAAAAAGGTGGAAAGGAGACCATATCGGTCCTCATACTAGTCCTTTCAAGTTAGAGGAAGTGGTAGACAGCAAGACACAAGTTATGGCCGTCAGCAGTGGTATAGGCCAAAAAGCCAATTTGGAAGGTCAGGATCTTTTAACAGGAAAGGACAGAATGCTGAGAGAAATTCAGGAACCTCTGAGTATAAGGGTTGGAATCAGTTCTGACAAGCAGAGTCCTTGTGTGGGGGGAAGACTGCAGCACTTTGGCATTCTGTGGAACTGAATAACGTCGGACCAATGGGTTTTGCAGGTTGTGACAAAAGGTTACAAGATTTTGTTCGACAGAACGCCGAAGTGCAGATATGTTGCTTCTCCAGTACTGGCACGGATGGAGAAAAGGAAAATAGTTTTGAAGGAGATAGATCATCTAATGCAAATAGATGCAGTGGAGGAGGTATCACGGGATCAGTGGTTCCGGTGGATTTACTCCATATTTTTCACAGTACCAAAAAGCAATGGGATTTATCATCCTGTACTGAACCTAAGATATCTCAACAGGTTTGTGAAGTATCTCAGGTTCCAGATGGAGATGTTACAAACAATACAAGAGAATCTGAGGGTAGGCGACTGGATGGCTTCCATTGATTTGAAGGAAGCTTATCTGCATGTCCCCATAAGGAGATCAGACATGAAGTATCTCAGATTTCAGTTCATGAACAAACATTACCAATTCAAGGCTTTGCCATTTGGTTTTGCTTCGGCACCAAGGGTTTTCCCTTTGGTATCTCATTTAAGACAGCAGGGTGCCCTTATTTGGATGATCTACTGGTGAAAGCGGATTCACAGCAGAAGTTAATAGTAAGTGTACAGAGAACTATGGAGGTTCTAAGAACATATGGGTTTCTAGTGAATTTAGAAAAGAGTCATTTAAGTCCCACAGTGATGCTGATGCATTTAGGAGCAAGATTGGATACAAGCAGTGATTGACTTTATCTCTCAAAGGAGAGATGTGTGAAGGTTCAACAGGTGATGCGAAAATTGATGGCAATGATAGCAGCAGATGTGATGTGGTTGGCTCAAGTAACGGGAACTCTGGTGTCAACTATCCAGTTAGTTCCATGGGGCAGGTTCCATTCAAAAGGTTTGCAAAGATTGTTGATACCTCATCAATGGAACATAGGAAAGAAAAGGCATTATGTGGTCAGACTACCAACCACTTTGAAAAAGGAATGATTGTGGTGGACAAAGGTCTCAAATTTAAACAAGGGAGTCCCATTTGTAGTCAATCATTATATTTGAGTTACAACAGATGTGAGTCTGACAGGCTGGGGGGCCTTATGTCAGGGAAACAGTGCTCAGGGTGTTTGGTCAGGTGTGGACTTGAGAAGGAATATAGATTTTTTGGAGTTAAAAGCGATTCATCTGGCACTTCTCAAATTTGCAAGTTTGCTGAGGGGCAGGCATGTTCAAGTTTGGACAGACAACATGACAGCCCGGGCCTATGTGATGAACCAAGGGGGTCTTCACTCAAGAGTGCTGATAGATGAGTCAAACAAGTTGTTTCAATGGGCAGAACAAAATCTGCAATCACTGACAGCGGTGTATTTGAAAGGGAAACTGAATGTGTGAGCAGATTACCTCAGTCGAAACAAGTTACATCCCGGAGAGTGGACTCTGAATTACCAAGTGTTTCAAAGTTTGACCAGACAATTCAGGCCTTTTCAAGTCAACTTATTTGCCTCAGCCAAGAATTCCAGACTAAAAAGATTCTTTTCAATCAATGGAAGCAAGTTTGCAGAGGCAACAGATGCTCTATCAGTTCTGTGGCTGAAGGGTCAACTGTATGCATTTCTGCCAGTGCAGATAATACAAAAAGTGCTATTGAAAATAAAAAAGAGAAAACACAAGTGTGGTGCTGATTGCACCTTATTGGCCAAGAAAGCCTTGGTTCTCCTTGATGAAGGAGATGTCAGTAAGAGAGCCTTGGAGGTTGCCAATCCGAAAGGATCTCTTAAGTCAAGGGCTGGTCCATCATCCGGATCCAAGATGGTTGAATTTGACGGCTTGGGTCTTGAGAGGAAGGCCTTAGAACTGCAAGAGTACTCGCCAGCTGGTAGATACCATTATGGCGTCGCAGCAGCAATCGACTCAGAATATATACAGTATGACTTGGAAAGCATTTGAAAAATGGTGTTCTGCTGAGTCCTTGCGGTTTGCTGAGGTTCAAGTGAAGCATGTTTTGCAGTTCTTGCAAGACGAACTGCAAAGGGGACTGAGGCTGAACACTTTGAAGCATCAGGTGTCAGCGTTGTCTGTGGTATTAAAATTTGATGGAGTTCCTCTTTCAGCACATCCTCATATTGAGAGGTTTCTAAGAGGCGCAGTGTTGACTTCTTACCCAACTAAGCATAGATTCCTGGGTTGGGATCTCAATGTAGTGCTGGACTCTTTTACAGAAGTACCCCTTGAACCAGTGAGGAGTGCTTCTTTGTATTTGTTAACACTAAAGACTGTTTTCCTGGTAGCAGTAACATCGGCTAGATGAGTTTCTGAATTGGCTGCATTATCTGTTAATGCTAACTTGTGTAAATTTGAGGAGGAAAGATTGGTACTGATGTTAGATCCAACTTTTCTTCCTAAATGTGCATGGAAAAAGGTGGCACTGGGTGTGATTTACCTACCAACTTTTTTTCCTCATCCAAAAAGCACAAAGGTATCACACTTTGGATGTGAGGAGAGCTGTCCGTCTTTACATTAAAAGAACTGCATGTGTCAGGAGAACAGAGGCTTTATGTGTATCATATAATCATAAGTCTATGGGGCAGAAAGCATCTAAGACTGTCATTGGAAGGTGGATTAAGAGTTGCATCTTTCAATGTTATGATGTGGCAGGCCAACCTAGGCCGTGCAATGTATATCCACATTCTACAAGATATATGGCAACTAGTACTGTTTATAATGTGACTTCCTCATTACAAGATATGTGTAATGCGGCCGGCTGGTCAGAGCCATCTACCTTTATAAGATATTATAAAGTGGACAAGTTTAAAGTGGAGCAGGCTGCTTTTGGCAGTAAGGTACTCCAGATGGTACTTCAGTGTAAATAAAGCCCACCCATGATGTGACTTGGGTATGTCGCAATCATTGTGGATTCCTCCTCCATGCCATCCTGAGAATGAGAAGTTGGACTTAACTATGAACGGTCATTCTGGGATGACAGGAGGAGGAATCCTTGCCCTCCCTGATGGTGGATAATATATATAGGTTGATGTGGGCATTGGGGAGGTTAAGTGATTGTGATGAAGGTCTAAGGCAGATTTAGGTTAGAAACTTGGAAGTTAAGGAACCAAGTTGTGGAAACTGCATGGTTGGAGAAGAAACTGACAGAGGAGGCACGTGGTCCTAACGGTAGCAACTGATTTGGAACGTGGACTCCTGCCAATTCTGGTTGGCACACGGGGATTACCCAATCATTGTGGATTCCTCCTCCTGCCATCCCAGAATGACCGTTCACAGAAAGTCCAACTTCTCATTTTTTAAGATGCATGCTTCTTACATAACTGATCTGTGTGTAAGAGTAAATCTTGTCCTTAAAAAAGTAAGAGAGTGTTCCTTGCAGTTTTATATGCGTAAGGAGATAATGACATATAGTGGAAAGGATAGTGAACTATATAGAAGCAATTCAAGTTTTGGCAGAACTAGTCCCTTAGCTTGTATATAGTTTATTTTCAAAGCAGGAAGGCAGGAGCAGCAAAAGAAATTGCTCATTTTTCTGTACATAACATCAAAATGAATTTCAGTAAGGAAAAATCAAAGGTACTAAATTTGGGAAGAAAAATGAGAGGCATACATATAAGATGGGTGAGACCTGGCTTGACCACAGTACATGTGAAAGAGATCTAGGAGTCTTAATGTACCACAGGTTGAATATGAGTAAGCAGTGTGATGTGGCAACTAAAAAAACCAATTTACTTCTAGGCTGCATCAGTAGGATTATAGTGTTTGGGTCAAGGGAAGTGATAGTACTGCTCTATTCTGCTTTGGTCAGACTCCACCTGGAATACTGTGTCCAGTTCTGGGCACCACAGTTCAGAAAGGATATTGACAAACTGGAATGAGTGCAAATGAAGGCGACCAAAATGTTAAAAGACCTTGAAACTATGTCCTATAAGGAACAGCTTAGGGAATTTATGTATAGCCTGGAGAACAGATGATTAAGAGGCAATATGATAGCTATGTTTAAAGATTTGAAGGGATGTCATGTGGAAGATAGAGCAAACTTGTTTTCTGCTGCAAGCTTGGAGACTAGGACACAGAGCAATGGCTTCAAACGTCAAGAAAAGAGATTCCATCTAAACATTAGGAAAATTTTCCTGAAGGTAAGGGCAGTTCAACCATGGAAAATGCTGCCTCGGAGTACAGCAGAGTCTCCTCCGTTTGGGGAGTTTTAAACAAAGGCTGGATGGCCATCTTTTGGGAGTGTTTTGATTGTGTATTCCTATGTGACAGGGGGTGGGACTTAATGGCCCTTGTGGTCACTTGCAGCTCTGTGATTCTATTTATTTTATAGGTGTTGATATAAATGTTCTACCATGTTTAAAATTTGCACCTTTAAAATATGGCACACACTTTTCTTTTCCTATCAAAGAAACATCTGGAACTAAGGTAATACAGACAACAAAGGATCCTGTTTCAGTGAAGGGAAATTATCGTGCTACACCTGGACAGTCATCTGCAAATAGCATTCAAGAGCAAGTTAAAGAAAATGACTCTTTGATCCACAACCACAATGTAAGCCATAAACCTTGCTGTTAGGATGGCATTTTATAGGGAGGTGCCAGAAAAGAGCAATATAGCAACAGATGTGTGTGTTTCTTGAATAGTAGAAAGTCCTGCTGTCCTGGCTACCTCAGTCTGCTTTCAGCAGTGAGAGAGAAAGAGAATGTGCACAATTGATTTCTCCTAGTCTGTGAACAGATTTACATGGGAGGTTGTTATTTTATTTCAGACAATATGGAAGAATTACACACATGCATTTAGACATCTTGTTTGAATGACAAAAGAACCCTACTGTCCCTTCGCTTCATGGCATAGGGAAGTGCCTGCTGTGTTGCTACATGCGTAGGGATAGATCTGACGATCTTTGAGTGTAGTTCTCGCAGAATATTTTTCTGAATGGAAGAAAACAACATTATTTTTGTCAGTTCCCACTGTAGCACTTTGCACAATACAAAATCAACTTTAGAGGGCTGGGGAACATTTTGGAGTAATGCAGCAAATGATGCAGGTGGCCACAGTAGGAAGAGAAATTGGCAAAAGCCAGAACAACTGAATCCCTTTTGTGGAAGCAAACCTATGCTAGATACTCCTTCCGTTGCCAGTAAGATTCCCTTTTGTAGAAGGATTCAGTGTGTTGGATCTAATTTGCAATTGTGTTATTGATTTCTTTATATACAGTGGCCCCTCCACTTTTATGAAAGTTTGGTGTGCAGGACCCTTGCAAAAGTCAAAAAACCAGAAATATCTTCCTCCCTCACCCAATTGAACAGGCGAGGGAATGCATGGTGCATTTCCTCCTTGGGCTCCCTGCTCCCCACTCCCCATTCCCTTTCCATTTGCTTGGGCACGGGGAAGGAATGCACGCAAATGCCTTCCCTACTAAGTCTCCCCTTTCCCATAACTGTCCTTTTTGCCCTGGTGTGGTGAGGGAACACATGTATGCACAATGTAAATAATCAAATTTGTGAAGGCCAAACCTGCAAATGTAGAGGACGACTGTACTTTAGAAAGCTTAAAGCAGCTTTTATGGAGATTCAGTGTTTCCCTGCCTATAATCTTCATTCGTCCAGATCAGCTTCAGAAAATTCATCTCCTGGCTATTCCCAAATCATTGCTTAGACAACATGGGTTTTTAGGAGTCTTTTAAATATATGCATGAAGTTTATTCTTTGCTGTCTGTGTCACCTGGCATCTTGTTAAATAAGGAAATTATTCTTGTCAGTATTCATTTTTTTCCTTAGATTTTTAAAAGACTGAAGGAGGGAGTTTCCATAGAAGTTGAGCTCTTTAAAATATTAAATCCATCAGTTCTTACTATAAAACTGAAAGAAAAAAGTATTTCTGTGATGGACTATCAGAGTAGTACACAGTAAGATTTCCTCCACTCTCATCAGGTTCCTTCATATTCTCTGCAACAAAGTAGTGAGAGAGAGCTTTATTTATTAAAAAGAATTCAGGAAGCTGAGGGAAAATTGGCTTCAGCCCATAATATGATTCAGCATCTGAAAGCCATATCTTTGGAAAAAGAGAAGGAAATGGAAACAAAAATCCTGGAAATGAAGATGCAGCAAGATAAGAATCTCTTTGAGCTAAACAAAGAAAATTATGTTCTTCAGACACAGGTACTGTACTTGTTTATATACTCTTGCCAGTTAATAAAGGAAACAGACTTTTAAAAATACACTATGTCATTCATTTTGTCAGCTTTATCTGCTAGAGGCCATTTCTGCACTACACTGTTATAGTGCTATTATTCCACTTGCAACATCCTATGGAATCCTGGGTATTGCAGTTTAGGGAGAGGTATTTAGAATTCTCAGCCAGAGAGCTCTTTGGCCTCAGGAAACTACAAACTCCATAATTCTACAGGAGGTTGAAAGTAGAATAAGAGCACTGACTGTAGTGCAGAAATCGCCAAAATGAAATTGTAAAGGATTGTATTAATATATAGACCAGAATCCTGTTGCGTAGTTATGAAAGCATAACTTAGAGTTACACACTCATTACTGTTTCCTATCAACAACCCCTACGTAGCTCCTAGCTTAGGGAATATATAGGGACTATGAAAGTATATAATGTTATCTAAAGATTAGACCTTTGTGTTAAAAATTAAAAGGAAGTATCAATAGGTTTACGGACTTTTTTCACACATTGGGATAGTTTGTACATAACATTCTAAGGCCTTTGGAAGAGGGACAGGATATAAATGTAACTTCTAAAGACACTAACATTTCATTAAATATAGAAGGTGCTTTTTGTTTAAACCTCTTTCTGCTTAGCAATTTTGTAAGGTGAACTGTACTTACAGAGCATTTTTCTCAGCTAAATCATAGAGAAAACCTGCATAAAGAAACAAAGTGGTCAAAGATCTGGGAAAGAAGTCCTGCTGAGGGAGATATGTTGAAAGAAATCCAAAAGGAAGTCCAAAATCAAGAGATGCTACTTCAAGGGTATCAGCAGGTAGAACTCTTGTAATATTATGACTCTACCCTCCATTAAATGTTGCTTTGTTTTATATTTGTGCTTTACAGATGTAGCATTTGAAGATAAATAAACTGACCAGCCCCATTTTTTAAACAACTAAGTCAGCCTGAGTTAAATTGAAAGGGAATTGTTATGGTTGCTAGTTGGGGATAGGAAGGAATAGTGGGTTGGACTCTGTTTAATAATGACTGAGTAGAAAACCCTACCAGCACATTTACTCCCAGGAGCTGTGTCCAACCAGCAGGGAGAGAAGACGGGTAAGCTGATCATAGGATAAGTTTGAATTTGCTCTGTAAAACCCATTCTATATTGTATGTGAACTTCTTTAATTGCAAAGAAGCATAAAGTGTTATGTAGTAGTTTTTGTGGTTTAGACACTGGTGATTTTATTGTGGCATAAGCTTTTGCAAATCAAGAATTCTTGCCTCTGACGTATCAACAAGGGTCCACCTTCCTTGGTGTCAGTACTGAGGATCAACAGCTACCCCTCTGGCATTTTATTTATTTATTGAATTTGTTAGTTCTACATGTCTTCCCACACAGATAAATAGTGATTGTGAAATAATTCTTATATTTAAGGAAAATGAAAGATTGTATAATCAGGTGAAAGAACTACAGCTGAGTAACAAGAAAAATGAAGAAAATATGTTTAAAGAGAACCGGCGTTTGATGACTGAATTAGCATCCTTACGGTTAGTTTATTTGATTTTTCTCCATGAAAAACAGTGATCATTTTGAGTAGATCTTAATATAGAAAGCAAAAACATAGAAAGCTGTCCTCCTGCTTGTGAATAAGCACAATTTAACACAGTGGAACCTCTTTTCAGTATATTTGCATTGGTCTGTTGTATGACCTATTGGGGTTTTTTTGTTTGATAGTTGAACTTTCTTATTGGGATCAGTAGGCTCAGTCATGTTTTACCTAGATCCCACCCACAGATGGGGTAAGAGCTGCTTTTCAAATGCTATCTCAGTTGTCATATTGTGTAGTAGAGAATATATTATGATTTTGTGATCAAGAGAATTGTTACATGTAGAATCAATGTGAACCATTATTTCTTTTTTGGCAGAGGATAATGGGCTTACATTATAAATAGGCTTGATCTAAATTGCAAATAAGAATATTTTATGAAGTCTGTGGATGAGCAAGAAAATGAAAAAATTTGGATTGCTTGTTGATTTACTTTTATTCAGATTAGAGTTTGTTCTTGAAAATGGAGGAAACTCCAGTTCAGAAACACCATAGTAGTTAAAAAGGTTCACATAGGCACAGTTTTCTTGGGGCATTGTGCATCCTTTGGAATAAATTAGTATTAGAACTGAGGTCAGCATGGGCTGGAGATCCGTCAGGTAGTAGCGATTGTGGAACCACTTTGTGGATCTATTGGAAGCACAAAGCTACAAAAATGTTTCTTCTTCTTTCATTAAAATTAGAGAACAAGTGGATAAAAACAACCTTTTATCAAGTGGCTCGCAGAATACTGAAACACCTGGGAACCAGAATTTAACAGATTTAATTCTAGAACTTAAATCAGCCAAGGTAAGTTCCTCTTGTTTCCTCTATTTTTATTCATTTTTATGAGATATATATGTACTTTGAGTTTTATTTGATGTTACTTTGCTGTTTTGGAGTGCCTTCAGGTCATTTCCTTGACCTTAAGGTGACCCTATCACGGGGTTTTCTAGGACTGAGAGTGTGTGATGTGCCCAAGGTTTCCATGGCAGAGTTGGGAGTTGAACCCTGGTCTCCAGAGTTGTAGTACAACACTCACTACACCATTAGTATCTTACTGTTATCCAAGTTGAGTACTATTTCTACTAGTAAGGCAGGACATACATACATAAATACACAACATTCCTTCAGACTGTTTTGCTGAGATCCTTACTTACTTAGCAAGAGATCCTTACTTAAATGTTTTGCAAAAAAACAAAAAATATGAAGTCTATTAAATGGCCTTACCTGAGAGAAAACTCCTCCTGTGTTTATCCAGATTAGAGGACTTGGTGGGGGTAGGGGTGACACTATGGCCCCTGGGGCCCTTTCCACTCTGAAAAGATTCTCAGTCCAGTCTGCAGAAGCTCTGCTCATTGGGAAGGGAAAGGAAAAAGAAGCCCATTGTGAACTATCTTCCTTGCCATGCTCCAAACTAAGTCATTGTCCAATGTCTTTCTTCAGGTGCCCCACCAACCAAGGGAAGGTGAGTCTTTACATGAGACAGCCTTTTCAGCAAACGTATGTGTTAGTAAAACACCCTTCCCCAGAGAACTATGCCTGGTTGCTCATTATGGTCTTTATAGTTAGTGGTCCTAAGCAAGTTAAGATGATGCACCGAGATCTTCATGCTCTTTTATTTACATTTTTCTGGCTGCTTTTACTTTGGTTTTATGTGATGTACTAAATACCTTAAAGCTACCAGATTCCATCTGATCTTGAAAGCTAAGCAGAGTCAGCCCTGGTTAGTACTTGGATGGGAATCTACCAACAAATGCCAGGTGCTGTAGGCTATATTTCAGATGAAGGAACTGACAAAACCACTTCTGAGTATTCCTTGCTTACAGAAATCCTGTGAATTTCATTGGGTCTCCATAAGTCAGCAGGCAACTTGAAGGCAGGCACATGCATGCACGTGCACACACAAACACACGCATGTGCACACACAAATTGTTTTTACTCCTGGTTTTATCAAGAATTTTTATTATGCACTTTTTGTTTCTGGATTTTATTATTTTAGTTTACCTATAAACCATTTGGGAAACACCAGTTATTGAGCAATCTAAAAATGTAATGAATAAGTAAATAAAACAAACATCGATTGCTATCTCTTTTTTCTTCCCTCCTGCCTTTCAAAGAACAAGACTTGGAGAATTTTAATATATTGCTGGGTTCCAACAGGTCCAAGATGCCTGTTCTATTTATATGTTAGATCCATTTATACATCACATTTCCTCCCCTGAGCTCAAGGTAACATGCATGGCTTTCCTCACCCCCACTTTGTTCACACCACAGTTGTTTGCATACTCCACAGCTTTTCTGATCTGGAAGATATTCAGGGTGTTCAATGAAAAATCATTCCTCTGCTAACTTAGCATGACCATCATGCTCTTATCCACACACACACTGAAAGCACTGCTGGGGACTTCTTTATCAAACTCTGCGAAGTTTCCAGTTCCATCTCTGGGGAAGGGAAGCAAACACCCAGACTGTGTCTGGTTGCCACAACTTAACAACTGGCATGTGCCCTTCCTCCAAGACTTTCAAATGTAAAGAGGGCAGACTGTATCCTGTCAGCAGCTCTATGAGAGATGCAGGATGAAACATTCCTTAGACCATAATGAACTTCAAGTTCACTTGAACATTGGTTTCTTACTGGTAGACCAAATACTGTAACCAGCATTACAGTGGCTCTGTTGGCAGGGGGCAGGAGGACGGGATTAGAAGCCAATGGCCCTTTAGGCAAATGTGCAGCCTGTTTCCTAAATGTGGACAGCCTGGATTAAATCTGCTTCACCCAAAGCAGAGCAGATTAAGGTATGCAATTCGCTTAACAAATGCAGGCATCTGTGATTTTCAGTTCAGTGGTTTTAAATAAGTTGTATTCTCATGGCATGTTTTCTGTATCTCTTTGTTCTCTTGGGGCAATGGGGGAATGAAGGCTGTAGAAACCAATTTGCTTGAGGAGAGAAAACGTCTAAAACAAGATAAACAAGCCCTTGAAGTAGATTTGGGACAAGTGAAGAAAGAGCGGGATTTAGCAAGAGCCCAGATTTCTTCCACTTTAGGTAAAGTGCTGCTTTGAAGAGTCCATTATTCAGTTTAACAATAGAATTTCTGTTCTCTAGTAGTTTACAAAAGGAATGGAAATTGTATGTTCCTATCATCATGCATTGTACTTTTGGCACATATTAGAGAAGAGTGAGGAAATAATGGGAGACTGTGGCAGAGGAAAGATAGAGCCCTATTCTTTACTTTGGCAGCTACTAAACTTCACTTAACCTGTACAAAAACGTGTGAACTGGGGTGAGCTCTCATGTGTGTGTGTGAGAGAGAGATTGTGTGTGTTTATGTATGAAGGAGAGCAAAATTAAAGCTGCATAAATGAAACTGCCATACAATTTATAATCATAACTGAGTATCAGAAGTTGACTTATTACCAATTTAGACTATTTATCCATCTTGCCTCATATCATCTACTCCACGAGGCAAGGGTAATCCATGGCAGAGGAACTGCATGTCACCTGCTATCTAATTCTTTCAACTAGAGATTCCAGGCAGTGCAGTCTCAGTTCTTTTTCATACATATCCATTCTTTGCGATATGGGATAGAGACTTTCCACTCTTCCATGATGTACTTGAAAATGTTTGCTTTTTTGGGATTACAGCTGCCAAAATTCTCAACATCTGAGGGTTGTAGTTAAAAAAGTAACCTTTCAGAGCTCTGCCCCTACTACAGAAGAGCCATTGCCCACATATAAAGAAGTAAGAGAAGGGAAAATCAAAGACTTGTGGGAGGCAGCATGCTTGAAAGATTGAGGAATGAAAAATTCGCCTATTGCCCTTTTTGTGAGATGCCAAGGGTAAGGCTACTAACAGTAAAAACATTGGCTGCAGACCACTAGTTTGCTAATAGCTACATATTTGTTTTGGAGATTGGTATGTGTATTATTAGAATGTGAAGGAAAGAATAATTGGTCCCCTAGAACAGCTAATTACCATCCCCTTACCATAACAAATAGTTCTAATAATCAGGCTTTAAAATAAAGTGAGGGATAGACTGTGTGTGTGTGTGTGTGTTTCTTTTTCAGTTTAAATAACACCATAAAACTTTTCTCTTGTTTTTGTACTTGGCTTTTGAATTTCAGCTTAGCAGTTACTGATGCTTTGTACAAAGCCCTAGTTTTTTTTTTAAAAAAAAGGATTACTGAAAGTAGTAGGAAAAATAATACAAATAATGCAAACATCCACTTTTGCAAAACGGTCATTCATGAGTTAAATATATTTTATCATAAATGTTTAATGGAACATTTACTTCCTAGCTGAGAAATCACATGAGATGAAGTTGATGGAGGAATCCTACAAAGATGAAATCAGTCGTTTGCAAAAAAGACTCCAGTGGTATGCAGAAAATCAGGAGCTGTTGGATAAAGATGCAGCTCGGCTTCGTGGAGCAAAAGAAGAAATTGATAAACTGAAACTAGAGGTGATTGAAGTGTCTGAAGTCACTCTGGTAAAGTTGAGGTGGTGCCAAATGAAGGTGTCTGTAGCCAGCAGGAACAGACAATCCCCTAGAGTTAAGAAACAGGCTAGTTTAACAGGAATCTGCCATTGTTCATGATTCTCTATGGGCACAGTAGGGTCAATCTACCCTTTTTCTCAGTGGTTACAAAGTTAGAACTTAATATGTCAGAAGAGCCACAGTGTTTACATTGGACTGTCTGCCACTGGGTCCCTCAAGCAAGCATCCAGGCCTAAGAGCTGCTGCACAGATAAGGGAGTTTTATCTGCCGTGCTCTGGCTTGTGGGTATGAGAAAACTTCACTGGCTCACATAGCCAGTCTTCCTGCACTTGGCAAGAGCTGGGTGGTAATGCTCAGGCTGAATCTCTGCATGACATCCCTCAGGTGTCCATTTCAAAACCCACTGTGGGCTCACAGTCGTCTTCTGAGAAACACCTTACTACATAATTATTTTTCAGTCCTAGGCTACCAGAGTTAAGTTCATCCAGCCTTTTTTTTTTTTTTTTTTTCAGGGCAGGTCAGATATGTCCTCTCCTAAATTGTTGTCAAGGCCCTAAATCAGTTAAAACCTTTCTAGTCTAGTGTTCTATATGTTGAGGATGGAACTAACTGTTCTGGAATAAAACCACCCTTTTGTTTGCCAAATTGAGCGTCGACTTCTCCCTGCTGCTTAAATAACAGATTAATCTAATGAAATAGTATCATTTCACTTGCACAGTGGTTTCTAACTTTTGGGTTTGTTGTTCTTGTTCATATACAGAAAAGTATTTCATTATGTTAAAAGAAGGTGTTTCTTATGCTGATGACAAAAATGAATGGTTCTTCTTCGTGGTCTCTGTGCCTTCATACACTAGGAGCTTTAGCGCCTGCGCAGTAGCGTTCGGAAACTTCTAGAGCTTGTTCGCTTGGCGGGAACCCCTCCCCCACGCCGGTACTGCGCATGCTCCTCCCGCCGAGCAACGGTCTCTCCTCAGTTCTTTCTCGTCCGCCGTCGCGTATGGAAGGTTCTTCGGTTTGTTCCTCGACTTCGTGCTTGGCTTGCTGTTTTTTCACGGTTTTTCGGACTTTTGGACTGTTTCTGACCTCTCCTTCGGACTTTCCATTTGGTTTTGGTGATTTTTGGACTTTGCTGTTGGCGTTTCGTCTTATGTCCGCGCTCTTCAAAAAGTGCGTGTCCTGCAGGCGCAAAGTTGCCCTCAACGACGGCCACAAGGAGTGTCTCTTCTGCTTGGGTGAGTCCCACAACACTCGGACTTGCCCAATTTGCCGGGATTTTACTCCCCAGACTCTCCGCAACAGGTCCGCGAGACTTAAATCTTATTGTTGGGAGCAGTCTTTGAGGGCAATCGACGAGACCTCCACCTCCAAGATGGCCGAAAAGAAGACGACCACGCCATCGACGGTATCGGCGGCTGCCGTTCCGTCCACCTTGTCGGTATCGGGCTCGGTACCGACGAGAACGCCGATCTCGGTGTTACCGAGGATCCCTAAGCTCTCGGCGGCTGCCAAGTCAGCGAAAGGATCCTCGACGGCGAGGAAGGCTGAGGCTCCCGTCAAGGAGACGCCTGCTAAAAAGCGCCCTGCTCCGGACGGAGATAAGGGCAAGGAGAAGAAGAAGAAGGAGAAGAAGCGCTCCCCGGCTGGGGATGTTCAGCCTCCCACTCCTCCTCCGACTCTGCAGCTTTCCAAAGGGCGAGGCGGGTCCGTCGATCTCTCGGACGATGAGATCGAGGATGTTCCCCAAGAGCGCCCGGACTCGCCTGTGGTAGACCCTCCAACCCTGGTGGAGGAGCACCGCCTTTCCAGCCGTCGCAGGTCGGCCGACCTGTAGCAGAGAGAGCCCTCTGCTTCTCTGGAGCAGCGTTCTACTTCGTTCAGGTCCCGGTCCCACTCTTCGGAGCGTCCGGTGGCCTCGCCGCCTCCTAGGGAGACTAGAGAAGAACAACCTCGCTCGTCTGCCTCCAGATACACCTCGGCGTCCTACGTGGCCAGGTACGCGAGGGAATCTGAGTGGAGAGAGCGCCCGGCTTCTTACCGGTCACATTCTCCATCGTACCGGGATCGGTACCATCGTGACCCGAGACGCTGGGAGACCTTACGGAGGTCCCGGTCACCTCGGAGACAGCGCGACTCACGCTCGCCTCGAGGAGAAGACCCTTGGTACCGTCGGCACCGAAGCCGTTCGCCGTCGGACCGCCGCTCCTTCAGCCGCTCTCCCTCGCCTCGATACCATAGGGCGAGAGAGCCTTCACCTCGATACCGAGCGGTATCACCACCTCCCAGGGTTACGGCTATGGCGACGCGCCCTGCGGAGTCAGTGGTGACTGGACAGGCTACGACTACTGCGGCCTGTCAAACTACGCCTGTCACCACCAGGAAGGTGAAGTCTGTGGTGAGCCAGCCGAAGCGTGACGCTGCCACTACTACCGTCCCGGCTGCGGAGAAGCCCAAGAAGGCTGCACCCGCGACGGCAGTGAAGGAGCCGGAAAGCGAGCGGCGAGAGGACTCACCGAGCTCGGAGTCGTACGACTCGAGCGCGAAGTCGGAGGTTTCTGAGGCGGCCTCCCAGGAGTCTCCTCCGCTGGGATTCGGGGAGCCGATCCCAGATTCAGCTCCAGAGGACGTCCACCAGTTCTCTGCGATGCTGCTTCGCATGGCCTCTACCCTTGGCCTTAAGATCGCGGATGCGGAGCCTGAGGATGACGATCCCGTCTTCTCCGTCTTCGAGGGGAAGCAACCTGCCGTGGCCCCGCTGCCTCTTCTGCCCCAGATCGCCAAAGTGATTAAGTCTGCGTGGGACAGACCGGCCTCGGCACAGCCGATACCGCAGCGTTTGGAGCACCTCTACAGACTGCAGAAGGATAATGCAAGTTATCTCTTCAACCACCCTGCACCAAACTCTGTGGTGGTCGAGTCGGCACAGATGAAGGGTACCGGCAGGCAGCACACCACCCTGCTGGATAAAGAAGGCAGGAAGTTGGACGCCTACGCAAGGAGGTTTTATTCCGCCGCCTCCTTGCATATTAGGCTGTCCAACACTCAGGCTTGCCTCGCGGCATACCTGAAGAAGGTACTCGACCGCCTTCAACCGGCGATGGAGGCGGTACCGGAGGATATCCGTCAAGCCGCCTCGGTCATCTTCAACGAGGCCATATCCATCGCTCGGCAGAAGATGGCCTCCTCCCGGCAGGCCGTGGAGATCGCCTCCCGGGTCATGGCGGGATCCATCGGCTTGCGCCGCCATGCCTGGCTCAGACCGGCTGACATCCAAGAGGACACCCGAAGGAGGATCGAGGATCTCCCCTTCGACGGTGAGGGCCTCTTCAATTCTACGACCGACCAGGCTCTGGACAATCTGGTGAAGGCTAGGTTGACTGCCAAAAAGATCGGGCTCCAGCCGGCCACGCAAGCCCGCAGGACCTCCACCTTCCGCCCATCCTGGCGATGTTCTTCCATCTCGTCGTTCCAGCGCTCGGCCCAGTCCGGCCAGTCAAGACCGTCCTCTGGCTCGTCGGCCAGACGTACTTTTAGACGCCGTCCGGCTTCCTCTAAGAAGTCCTCCTCGGACGCGAAGTCTCGATTTTGATGTGTCTGGCAGGACCTCCCAATATCCACTCTTCAGCCTACCATCAGCGCTCGGAGACCGCCCGACTCTGGCTCGACACCTTTTGGAGTGGCAACATGTCACGACGGACTCTTGGGTGCGTTCCATCATCCGTCTTGGCTACGCCATCGAGTTTCAAGATATTCCACCTCGAGGCGTTTACTACTCCACCCCGTCGAGTCCGGTCCTCCTGGAAGAGATCCAGTCCCTCCTTCAGAAAGGAGCGATCGAGCAGCTCCCGCAGGAAGCCAAGACCACCGGCTTCTTCTCCCGGTACTTCACGGTACTGAAGGTCGACGGTACCCTCCGGCCGATCCTCGACCTCAGAGGGGTGAACTACTACATCCGCCCCAAGAGGTTCGAGATGGTCACGATACTGTCGATCCTGCCCTTCCTCCATCGAGGGGACTGGTTCGCCTCCATCGATCTCCGAGACGCATACTTCCACATCGCCATTCGCCCGCAGCACAGACGGTACCTCCGCTTCGCAGTCGACGACACCTGCTACCAGTACAAGGTGCTGCCGTTTGGACTCTCGACTGCCCCAAGGGTCTTCACCAAATGCATGGCCCCGGTGGTATCCTTTCTGCGGCCGAAGGGCGCTTCCGTCTACCCTTACCTCGACGATTGGCTGTTGGTTGCGTCCTGCAAACAGAGACTTTACCACGACGTCCACATGACGTTGTCACTCCTGACTCGCCTTGGCCTACAAGTCAATCCGAAGAAGTCCCACCTCGAGCCGGCGAGGATCTTGGACTTCATCGGGGCCACTCTCGATTCCACCTCCGCCAGGGCGTACCTACCAGAGACTCAGGCTCAAACCCTGATCCGGGCCGCCGCTCACACCTACACGGCCCCGACGTTATCTGCGAGAAGCGTCCAGCAGCTCCTCGGCTACATGGCTGCGACAACCGCTGTGACCTATCTCGCCAGACTGAGGGCAAGACCTCTCCAACACTGGTTCGTCCGCATATTCGACCCCCTGCGCGACGAACAGACCATCCGACTGCAACTGCCGGAGGACGTCCGCTCATCCCTCCGATGGTGGCAGTCGCGAAGCAATCTGATGTCTGGGATGCCCTTCCAACAGCCGACACCGAAGGTGACAGTAACGACCGACGCCTCCCTGTACGGATGGGATACCCACTGCGGCGATCTCAGAGTCCGCGACAGATGGACCAACGACGAGACCGCTCTCCATATCAACGCGCTAGAGCTACTCGCCGTCTCGAAAGCGCTACGGGCGTTCCGCCATGTCGTAGCGGGACGCACAGTCCTGGTCCTGACGGACATTACCACCGCCGTCTGTTACATCAACAGACAAGGAGGGACTCATTCCACAACCCTGCTCAACATCGCTCTCGACCTGTGGGAATGGTGCATTCGCCTGCACACGCATCCCGTGGCGGTTCACCTGGCCGGGCAGGAGAACACCACGGCAGACGCCCTCAGCAGGGACACCGCATCCCATCACGAATGGTCTCTCTGGAGAGGCGTTCAGACTGATTCGAGACCGCTGGGGCGAACCATCAATCAACCTCTTCGCGACCAGGGAAAACGCGAAGTGTCGCCGATTCTGTTCGAGAGCTGGCCACGATCGCGCTTCCATCGGAGATGCCTTCCAGTTTCCGTGGACTGGGGAACTCCTCTACACGTTCCCGCCGTTCCCGTTGCTCGGCCGGACGATATCGAAGATCCTCGCCGACCGAGCCGACGCGATCCTGGTAGCCCCGTACTGGCCGAGGCAGCACTGGTTCACACCCCTGCTACGAGCTGCACGAGGCGACCTGCTCCGGCTGCCTTCGACGCCGGGCCTGCTCTCCCACTCCAGCGGCCGAGTCCTCCATCCGGACCTGCCACGCCTGGCCCTCCATGCCTGGAGGATATTGCACTAGACGATCCCGTGCTCGGTACCGTCCTCGTCGCGGCCAGGAAGGAATCCACCCGTCGTAACTATCAATACAAGTGGCGACGCTTCCTGACCTTTGCTAATGAGAGGAATGAGCCGGTATCGCCCGCTGGACTCTCCACTGTCCTGCACTTTCTCCTTCATCTCCGGCCACAGGGCCTGGCGTTCCCTTCCCTGAAAGTCTACCTCTCCGTGATCGTGGCATACCAGCCACCACGATCTGCGGCATTGGCCTTCTTCAGGAACGATACCGTTAAGCGGTTCCTGAAAGGACTCCATCATCTCTACCCGCCAGTACCGCCGCCGCTACCGCCGTGGTCCCTCTCGTTGGTACTGTTGCAGTTGACAAAACCGCCCTTCGAGCCGATGGCGACCTCGGATGACAGGCTCCTAACCATGAAAACTGTCTTCCTGGTAGCGGTGACCTCAGCGAGACGAGCGGGTGAGATCACAGCTCTTCGGTCCGATGAGCCCTTCGTGGTCTTCCACAGAGACAAGGTGGTCCTGAGACCTGATATCTCGTTCCTGCCAAAGGTGGTGTCCAGTTTCCATCTCAACCAGGACATCATCCTGCCTGCCTTCTTCCCGAACCCGACGACACCGTTGGAGCGGTCCCTCCACTCCCTGGACGTGCGTCGGGCCTTGGCCTTCTACAAGGACAGGACTGCTCCCTTCCGACAGATGCCGCATCTCTTCGTTTGCTATGGGCGACGTCGGAAGGGCCTCAAAGTGTCCACCCAGCGCTTCTCCAAGTGGGTGGTACGGACTATTCAACTGGCGTATGAGCTCGCGCGGAAGCCTCCGCCAGTCCTGCTTCGAGCCCACTCCACCAGAGCTGTGGCTACTTCTGCGGCCCTCCTGCGGGGAGTTGACCTGCATGAACTCTGCCGTGTGGCGACCTGGTCCCAGCCA
Source organism: Ctenosaura bakeri (assembly GCA_948474755.1). Lineage (NCBI taxonomy): Eukaryota > Metazoa > Chordata > Lepidosauria > Squamata > Iguanidae > Ctenosaura > Ctenosaura bakeri. The sequence continues at coordinate 175,148 of CAOLHI010002420.1, read as the reverse complement.
TCGACCTTCGTGCGCCACTACAGGCTCGACTGCCGGTCGCGCAGAGATGCCCGGTTTGAACGTGAGGTGCTGGCTTTCGTGCTGTAGGACCTGACCCGCCATCCAGCCGGTAAGCGACACAGTCTCCTAGTGTATGAAGGCACAGAGACCACGAAGAAGAAAACAGGTTGCTTACCTGTAACTGTGGTTCTTCGAGTGGTCATCTGTGCCATCATACACACCCGCCCTTCCTCCCCTCTTTCTCAGGTCCCTGTAGGTTCTACGGCGGACGACAGAACTGAGGAGAGACCGTTGCTCGGCGGGAGGAGCATGCGCAGTACCGGCGTGGGGGAGGCGTTCCCGCCAAGCGAACAAGCTCTAGAAGTTTCCGAACGCTACCGTGCAGGCGCTAAAGCTCCTAGTGTATGATGGCACAGATGACCACTTGAAGAACCACAGTTACAGGTAAGCAACCTGTTCATTTGCATGCACCATTCAGTTTATTTTTACGTATATTGCATAGGTTGATAAGCTGAGAAGTGAAGCTGGGAATCAGTCAGCACAACAAAAGAAACGGCTAAAAGACAGGACAGCAGATGCAAAACGAATTCAAGACCTTGAGCGACAGGCATGTAATAATAGTCGTTTTTCTTCTTTACGTTTTTTGTAACTTTCAGTGAAAACCGATAAATCATCACAACTGCAGTGTTGCTATTCAGACTGAGGAGAAAATGGAATACATAATAGTCCTTTGGGTCCTAAAAGCTTTGGGGGGCAAGGAGAGTTAAAGGCAAATAATTCACATACTGAAATAATAGTTCCCATGTACTTGCAAAATAGCTTTCATTCATTAGAAATTGCTTTAAAGGATATTCAGCCCATCACCAGGAGAATTTAGGTGATAGAGAAGTTGTTAGTCTGAACTTCAAACATAGTCTACAGATTTCACTGTCAGAAATCAGAGAACAAACTGTTACTTTGTGGAACATACATGTATTCCCTGTAATTTATCTATTCCTTTCAAATTATAATTTCCTAGAGTCTGATTTTTTAATACATGTGTGTGGCATTTCTATGTCAAAGAATCATGCAACTAGTTCCAGATTCCTAAGAACAGTCCCTGTTAACCTCTCTGATGTGGGTGATCAAGAAGCCAGAGACCAGCACCATATTTGTGCCCACTAGCTATAATAATTTTTGCCTGTGCTGGAAATTTGCCATAGACCAGCACTGGTCCATGGACCACCACTGGGTAGCACTACTTAAGAGGACATTTGCTTTGTTCCTAGACTATAACAAGATGTCTTGTATTAGGTCAGATGATTTGTCCAGCTAACACAGAGTCATCTTTACCCCAGGGATGAGCATCTTCTGGAGGTCAGCTCACCATGTTGGCACTATCACCATTCCCCCAAGCCTATCAGAGCCTCACCCCCCCTCCACTTCTGCAGCTATCCTACCTCTCCCTCTACCCTCACCAAATTTACTGCTGCACTAATGGAGGTGAAAGCACACAGAAAAATCACACTTCTGGCCATCTTCCAAGAGTATGAATCCATTTGGAACAAGGTGTGAAGGAAGCACATTATCTTGCTTAAAAAGAAAAACACTGTGATAGTAGCAAATGTGACTGGGTGGGGTAATGGCAGGGGCTGCAGAAGACACAGAAATGGCCACATGTGCCCATCTGTTGTGTACCCTGACTGAGATCTGTTGTCTCTGACTGAGATCTTTCCTCTATCCTGCTGTCCAGTTTATTTCACTTGGACATGCCAGGGAACTTGATATGATCCTTTCTACTCCTGATACTTTCTAGAGATGTCCTCTGCTTTTTGATTGTCCACTCTTTGACAATCCATTCCTTTGACCCTTTTCAATTATAAACAGAGCCCATATATTCCATGCATGGTCCACTTTCAGTTGACTTGGCACCACACACAGACTGATTAAAACAGATGGTACCAAGTTGATTCACAGTGCACCTCTTAGAAAGTGATGCGGTCAACTTTGTACAGTCAACTTTTTTATTTTATTTCACTGTACAGTACCTTTGTATATTTAAAGGTAAGCTTTTGTTCATTTTACTGTACTTTCTTTTTGCATTATTTACTGGGTTCCACTTTTCAACAATTTCTGGTTTTCAGCAGTGCTCAGGCCCTTAAACTGTTGAATAAGCAGAGGAGGCCTGTACGTGGGAAATCATCTGCAGTGCCATTATGATCGCTCCCTTTTTCTGATCTCAGTCAATTCTACTGTCTAGGAAACTTGTTTTTGCAAATGAGGAGATCTGTCTGTAAGGCACAGGGTCTGCTATTCAAGGTACTAGATGTGTCCCAAGTCCTTGCACATACCTTAATTTAGACTTAAGAGCTCAGCGGTATCACATTGATGGTAAGACATTCAAATTTAAAATGCTCTTTCTAAAATATTTACAGTACTATCTTGTGATGCCTGTCATGGGCCCGGCTGGGCCCGCTGCCGCCTCGGAGGCCGCTGCCGACGCGGGGGAGGGCCCGGACACCTCGGAGGCCACCGCCGTGGGGGTAGGCCCGGATGCCTCGGAGGCCGCCGACATGGGGGAGGGCCCGGACGAAGGCCCGGACGCCTCGGAGGCCACCGCCGCCGACACGGGGGTAGGCCCGGAGGCCGCTGCCGCCGATGTGGGGGGAGGCCCGGGCTCGCCGAGGAGGGCAGGCCCCGGCTTCAGTCTGGGGGCTCCGCCCCCCCGCAGCTCTGATTTGGAGGAGACTGCCACCCCTCCTCCCACGTTCCGGCAACGGCGGCAGAGGAAAGAGGCAGTCCACCAGTCCCGGCGGCTGCTGGAGAAGCGGCTGCGGGCTGAGAGCTCTCAGCTGTGAGGCCAGACCTGACTGGTCGCCGCTGGGCCAGGAAGCTACTTAGGGCGGGCGCTGGGAGGGGAGGACCACGGAGCAACAACCGTTGGTCTTCCGCGTCCTCCTCTACTGGTGTCCGGATCCAGCCCCTCCCTCCAGTGACCGCATCCAGGCCCCCTGGCAGCCGAACACTTTGTCTTTGCTTGAGTGAAGTAACCCTTTCTTTGCTTTAGGAAGTAGCCTGCATTTACTTTGGGACTTTGCCTTTGCTTTGGGACTGCTTTACGTTTGTGCTGGGGCTTGCCTGTCGGGGTGCTGTAACCCTCTGTTTACTGACTGCCAATAAACGCTGTCAGCTCCAGCTGCTCACCCCGCGTCTGCTTGGCCTCCGCCCGTCGCCGACAATGCCTGCTAAGGCATATTGAATGTGCATATGGTGTCAGTCTTAGGCTTAATTACAGTTAAACCTATTTATCTGTCACATACAGTTAAAACCATTTTCTTTTGACTCTTTTAAAGATTGTTTCATTAATTTTAACTTGTTCCCCTGCTTTTTGGAAGGTTAAAGAAATGGAAGGGATTCTAAAGAGAAGGCACCCAAATTCTTTGCCAGCTTTAATATATGCTGCTGCTACAGCATCTTCTGAAAGAGAGGGGGATGCTTCAGCCAAAACAAATACAGTTTTGTTTCTTGAAAGAAGAGTTAAAAAGTTAGAAGCAGAACTTGAGGGTAAAGATGACGAAGCTAAAAAAAGTCTCCGTGCTATGGAGCAGCAGTTTCAAAAAATTAAGGTAAATTAAGACTCTATCCTGCTAGGGTGTTTTTGTTTTGTTTTGTTTTGTTTTGTTTGATGATAGACAGTAAGTTGTTTCTAGGCACTTCCAAATGCTTAAAACGTAGTTGATAGTGAAATATATGGTTAAAATGACATGCCTTTAAATAATTTTCTTTTTATCACTTGATATTCTAATATCAGATTTTGAGCACTTCACAAGTGCTGTGATGTGAATGTAGTCACAAACAAGGAGTCACCTACAATTGCTGGCTTTGTTGTGGATTCAGATCCATATTCATCTCAAAAGATGTATCTAGAATATTTTTATGAGCTCAGAATGAGCATCAGACTCAGTATTTGTATGTAGGTCCACATTTGCTTTTGCATTAACACTATGCAAAAGGCTGATTAAATATCCAGATTTCTTGCTGAATGAAGGCACCACTCTTTCAGAGCCTCTTTGTTTCTTTTATAATTTTTCCTGAATGGAGAACTTGTAATCTTGCGACAATAAAATGGGAAGTTTTGGCAGACTTTGTATACGCACAAAGTATATAAGCAGAATCTTCACCCTCTGAATGCTGAGAAAGTGTTTCTCCCACTCTGATCAGTACAGACAGACAGAGTTTAGGAAATGGTGATGGGCTTTGCCCACCAGTAGGACTGCTCCATGAAGAACTTTTTAGCATATGTTTAAAATGAAGTAAAGATTTAAAGATGGGAGAAAGAGGAAATTAAACTCTGCTCTAAAAGAAGACTTCTTGAATAATGTAATTTGCTCTTACATTTAGGGTGCTTGTATTATTTTGTTCTAGTTTAATATTTTTATTCCATTCTTCTACCAAATGTACCCAGGTGGAAGGCTAGGAGGCAGCATTTGCACTCAGGAGGCATCATTGTAGGGCTGCACACCCTACAACCACACCTAACCAAAAACAAAAAATCATTTTGGTGCCAAATGTCCTCCCTCTTTGGGGTGGGAGGGGCATTTTTCATCATGTTTTTAGACACCTGCCAGGAGAGGCCTTTTTAAACAACAGGAAATAAACAGAAATCACTTCCTGTTCATGCCCTGCATGCCCCCCCCCGAGTGCATTTGGGTGCAAAACATATTTTTTAAAAAAATGAAATGGCAGTGCATGCCATACTTTGCCCATCCCTGAATTAGAAGATAACACAGTATTTTAAATAATCACAAAATTGAAATCAAACAACTGTGAGAAGCAGCAGTTTTTAATAATTCATTAAAATATTGTATAGTGTTTAGATTTCATTTGATGTGTATCATATCAAACTTACCTAAGAAATTCAGCTTCATGTGTTCTATGTTTGTAGCTTCAGTATGAGAAAAGAATCGGGGAACTTGAACAGCTTCTGGCATACAAACTGCTGAATAAGCCACAGAAGCTTCAAGACAACACAGCCACACTTCAAGCAGCACTTGAAAAAGAACTTTGCAGTGTAAATGAAGCCCATCAGATCACTGTAAAAAATCTTCAAGCCGAAATTGATTCCCTTAGAAACCAATTAGTGCAGTTAGAACACCAGAAGAATGCAACAGACAATGCAGAACTGCAGTCTCTTGAGTACCAGGTAGAGCAGGCTCACGCTAAAGCCAGGATGGTAAGACTGAACCAGGAAGTGGTTGCCAAGAACAGAGAGATACAAGACCTCACAAAAACTGTGGAAAGACTTCAGAAAGAGAGAAGGATTATGCTCTCTGATAAGAATTCATCTGGAAATATTAATAATAAGGAAAACCCTTCAGAAATTTTGAAAAGAGATGCTGTCAGTAGCAGTCAAAGGAACACTAGAAATAAAGAATTCTTTCCTGCCACTCTTGATGATAAAATATACCAGCCCAGTGCCTTTGCTGATTGTCATATTTCAGAAGTCCTACAAGAAAATATCCATTTGAAAGATGAATTAGAAAAGCTGACCCTAGAAGTAAGCCAACAAAGAGTAACATCTAAAGCAGCAGTTGCAAATTCTGAAAGTCTTGTAAGAAGGTAATACATAAAAATAGTATGTTGTTGTGTCCCTTCAAGTCATTACTGACTTACAGTGACCCTAAAGTGAACCTATCATGGGGTTTTCTTGGCAAGATTTGTTCAGGGGAGTTGCCATTGCCTTCCTCTGAGGCTGAGTGAGAATTTGAACCCTGGTCTCCAGAGCTGTCCAGTGCTCAAACCACTACACCATACTGTCAAAAATATTATGACCAAGGTTTATTCCTTAGCAAGAGTTGTTAGTAAGTGGTGAAGTGTAGTGTTGTTCTAAAACTCCATGGGTTCTATGAAACCTACAAGGAGTTCCTGCAAGCGAGGGCTTCCCCTCTAACAAGAATATTAGGAGTTGCCCCATATCGGTCTGCCACTTGAAGGCTAAATTAGGTATGATTCAGTGTTAAGTAGTTGTTTGTTCCACCTGGAAGAGCCTATAGAGATAGTAAATTGATCGTGCATGGAACTTAATCAGTCACTCAGTCCTAAAGTAACTATTGTGATCAGTGACTAAAGGCCAACCTTGATGTGACATTATCTGTGTGTTTCATTCTGGTGTAACTTCTTTTAAAAAAACTGGTGGAGAAGAGCCTGTACAGGAAGAAGAGAGGGGTTTAAGCATTTATCCCTGCTGCAGTCCCGATCAGAATCCTGCACACTCATGCCCACTCACTCCCTTTAGCATGCAAATGTTGTGGGGACAAAACTGGCAGGAACAAAAGGGTTAATTCTCTCTCTCTCTTTCTCTCACTCACTCACACACACACACACACACCAGGGCACTCTGACTATTCCGCCAACTATTTATGCTTTTCAGAAAAGCAGACGTGCCAGGGCTGAAGATATAGATAATGGTCACATTTAGTTTGACCTCAGCTTTTTGACTTTCTCATCTCTCTAGTAAGGGAAATGAATATTGAATGCCAAGAACAGTGGGTAACAAAAAAAAATTACTGCTTCCACTGTAGTAGAACCATCACAAAATTAAAGCATATAGAAACCAAAGGGAATATTATCATGGGGTGAGGGAGTCTTCTCTACAAATTATAGCAGGCTTTTTGAAAATGATCTTTACAGAGCAAAAGAAGACTCAGAAGAATACATTGCAGCCCTGAAAGCATCACATCAGAAAGAATTAGAGAAGATTCTCTGTCAACATGCTATGGAACATTCTGCTTCCAAGGTAGCCGAGTTAAATAGTAAAATTTCAACACAAGAGGTAAGCAGACAAGTTTTCATCTCAGTATTCCAGACTGGCAGGTTTTCTCATTTTGTGCTGTTTTTTGTATTTTAAATATTCCTCATTAATGTAGCCTGGTATCAAGTATGATTTATGAAGAAAGCAAGCTAAAAATTTTGAAGGTGTAAAATTCAGTGAGAGAGTATACATCAGCTCCTAATGAGAGTGATTACAGTTTAATAAAGATGCACCCTGTTCCTTCACTGAGCTGGCAGAAATCTTTAACATTACAGGAAATTCATTTTTCCATGTCATGCACTACCATCTTTCATTGCTCTTTGCCCTCCTAAGCCATTATGGTTTACATGCTGTCCTGAAGACCAGTTTTGTGGTAGATGTCATGTTGAGATTAACAAGCTGAGCTGTTTGTTTGTTTAAAGGAGAGAGACACTAAGGGAGACATTTCATTTTTTCTTTCAGGCACTTTCCCTCCTGATAACCCAGCCTATTTGCCATGATCTACCTATTTCTGTGTTGAATTTGACCATAAACATAAAGAAAGCCTGTCACAGGGCCCATACTTTGCAAACATATCTTAGTCACATCGGCAATTCATACAGTGTCAGAAAGCAGGATGAAAGATGCCTGCAGAAGACTGCTGCACATCTTTAGAATTATCAAGAACTTAAACTATGGCCCTTTCCACATGGGGTTATTAACATGGGTCAATGTGTTTTGGCACGGAGCTGTTCTGCATGTGAGAGCGAATTAGGTTTGCTTTATTTACTGTCGTTCCACACATAATCCTGAGTTAATATACCCCCATGTGGTGGGAAAGTGCTCTATTTGAAAACCGGAAAAAATCTGAAACAATTTTCAAGATCAAGCAGATTCGGACTTTCACAGTGGTGCAGATATGTACATTCGCACTGATGCAAATTGGTGGGCAGCGGAGGGTGGGCTGTGGGTGTGCTCACCTTCTCCAGCTGTCCTCACCCACCAAAGGACAGGCAGGCGCCATTTTTTGTTTTGTTCAGCAAACTTTAGAAAATGGAGTAACCGGACAAAACACAGCACAGGCACGTTAGAAGGAGAGAGCTGTTTTCTATTTTGCAAATGTTTTACCATATTTGCCAGCATTAGATGCACTGCCGTACAAGATCATCCTATTTTGGAATTATATTATTTAGGAAAAAATATTTTAGTACTCTGTTCCCGGTTCCTGTCCTATCTGCTTGGATGGGGGGGACCTCCCTGCCCAGGCAGAAAGAAGAGGCTGTGTGTGTGTGTGTGTGTGTGTAAGAAGCCCCTTCCTCCCCATTCCTCTCTTCGTGAGGAAACTTTCCTGTGGACGTTGGAAGAGACGGGAGGGAGAGTGTGTGTGTGTGTGTGTGTGTGTGTGTGTGTGTGTAAAAGAAGCTCCTTCCCCCTATTCCTCTCTGGGGCAGGATCGTGCCGGCGGCGGGGTGGAGATGAGCGGGGAGCGCCAGATCATTCTCCCAACTTTGCTCTGCAGGTGATCTGCCTGGATGAGGGGAGTTACCATATTCGCATCCCATTTTCAGAAGGCATTTTTGGGGGAGGAAAGTGCCTCTTATACAGTGGCAAATACGTACCTACATAGGTACAAATGTACCAACCCAAAAAAAATAAGGCAATCACAACTGCTGGGGCGAGGTGACTGGAGTAGTGAGAGTGGTCACTAACAAAATAGCACAGATGCATGAACTCACACTCCTCTGAATCAAAATGAAACATACTGAGGAGCTGTGTGGAAGCAAATGAGGGAAAGCCCGTGTTATTTGGATCTGATAAGACACGGTAAGAAACAAGGTGAACCGCTTCACGCGCCTCACGCAGAAAGGGCCATTGTCTGCCATTGATGGCCATGTAGTTGAAGGATTATAGGAGGTTTGGTCCAAAAACAGTAGCTTTTCCGAACTCTGAATAATCTAAAATAGAAAGCAGAAATGACATCTGAACAGAAAACTGAGGTGGTTCTATGAAGTTATGGAGTAACTTTCACAGTTATAAGTAGTTTGCTTGTAACTGGAACAGTTAAGGTACAGTTGGTGGAACACTGGACCTATGCAGTTATTCTTCATTTTAGTGCCTTTTGTGTTCTTATAGCTGATCCTGCATGTTTACTCATAGGTAAATCCCAGTGATCTTAACACAGTTCTAATCAGCAAAGGTTCAAGTTATAAAAACTAAAAGTACCACACTATGTCTGCTTGTAGTAAGATTCAAGAAATGCATTCTGTTTTAAATGTAAAATAATGTAATAATTGAGAATGATTAATCTTTCTATAGATCCTTATTAAACATCTGCAGCAGCAAGTTCATGAGTTCCAGAGAGGTCAAGAAGCCCTTGCCATCTCACAAAAGAGAGAGGAAATTCTTCAAAAAGAGGTAACAAAACATTTTTAAAACTTTAATGTTAAATAATATTTTAAAACTATAGCAATTTTATTTTGGACACACCCAGTTAATGAAATATTTTATACAGTAGATCATGATTTATTGAATCACCTAAAGCTATGATGTATCTATTCTGCCCTCTTTCTGTTCTCTTTGCATTGCATGCCTGCCTTCACACTTAAAATATATAATAGTGACTTTAAACCAGATTTTTTCATTACATCTGAAAATAAGAAAATTTGTGTCAGTCTTTTACTCTCAACTGCAGTACAAAATCAGGATCTGATTCTCATTTTATATTGTAGTTTGAAGTCAAAAATTAAGCCATAGCATTGTGTTTGAAGAAATAATGAAAAAAGGTTTAAAGTAGTCATAATACAATCATAGAATCATAGTTGGAAGAGACCCTAGGGGCCATCCAGTCCAACCCCCTGCCATGCAGGAACCCCCATCAAAGCACACCCGACAGATGGCCATCCAGGCTCTGCTTAAAAACCTCCAAAGAAGGAGACTCTACCACACTCCGAGGCAGTGTATTCCACTGCCGAACAGCTCTGACCGCCAGGAAGTTCCTCCTGAGGTTTAAGTGGAATCTCTTTTCCTGTAGTTTGAATCTATTGCTCCTTGTCTTAGTCTCCAGAGCAGCGGAAAACAAGTCTCCCCCCTCCTCGACATGACATCCCTTCAAATATTTAAACATGGCTATTTATGTCCCTTCTTAACCTTCTCTTCTGCAGATTAAACATACCCAGCTACCTAAGTTGCTTGTCATAGGGCTTGGCTTTCAGACCCTTCACCATTTTGGTCACCCTCCTTTGGACATGCTCTAGCTTGTCAGTATCCTTCTTGAAATGAGGTGCCCAGAACTGGACACAGTATTCCAGATGAGGTCTAACCAAAGCAGAATAGATGCTGAAGCTGGCAAGAGGAGGAGGACATACTGGTTTCTGGGTTAATAAAACTGGATTTTCCTTGCATGTATTGTAAGATGATTTCAGGGCCTTTGCTCTTGGGTTATGAACCGCATATAAATGAGCAAATAAATCCCTGAGCCTGAACTTCATAATAATACCCCTCCAAGCTTGGATTGGCTGAGCATGCAGACCTAAACACACTTGCTAAGGTGAAGACTAGTCTGGAGACAGTGAGGTTCATGTGTGAGTAAATATGCATAAGATTTCCCCGAGGCATTTAGACAGATGTTGATTTGGGTTATATTGAAGTCCATGTTTCTGTTTGGACATATCTGTAACTATTTAATGTGGCATTGTCATACAGATGCTTTCATTTCCGGGCATGCTTTGAATAATGTTAAATCTCCTCCTCTCAGTGACTCTTAAGCAGGTAAAGAGGTTGCCTTTTTCAGACAAATATAACACAATGTATGCTCTGCATTTGCTTTCCTCTTTTTAAAGTTGCTGGGGCTTTGCTGACCTATCAAAATGTGATCTATGGACATTTAGATAGCAAGCCCAGGGGTTGAGGAATGTGAAACAACACCCAGCTTCATGGGTTTCTTTCCTTCTTCCTGTCTTTCATCTCCCACATCTTTTTGTTCCCTTGTAAAGGCTGGTAATTTATAGGTTGAAATCTTATATGCACACTTTAGAAGAAACTGTATTCTACACAGTGGATTTATTTCTGAGCAAATGGGCACAAGAACACACATCACAGAAGCAGATCCATAAAGGACTACTATTTCTAAGATCTGGCATTACCTAGTTGTACCACTGAGCACAGAAATTAATTAATCTGTCTATAAATGTGATTCATGATACAGTTCCTCAGAATGTACTGTTTCAGGTGCAGGTGGAGGTTGCCTGATAGAATGCTTCCTTAGTGCAAAAATTCCCTGTATAAGAAAAGTAGCAGTGTGAGGATTACACCCTGCATATAGATTTTTTTAGACATTACAGAAGGAGGTATTCATTTCCTTCTGCAACACCTCCCCCTAGCCGTACAGCTAGAGCGGAGGCACTTGTGAGTGTACCTTCATTTCCCATCAGAGCAGGAATGCAACCAAGCACATATCAAACATTCAGGGATGGAAAAGCAGCCTTAGAGCAGATGCTCAAGAGCAGTGAAAGATGCTCCCTGTTGATGGATAAGAGACAGAACTGCTTCTACAACTCCCCAGCTATTGTTTTGCACCCAGGATAAGCCATAGGGAATAGGGAGCAGCTTCTGCTAAAGCTATAGGTGTGCTGGCAATGTGCTGCACTCCACCAGCATGTTACAGGATCTCAGCCACATCCCTGAAACTGTAAATATATTTTGACAAGTAGCAACTGTGCATTCTCTCAATCGTCCTAATATATGAAATGTTATTTTAACTTTGCTGTTTTTGGGCAGGCGTTGTAGTTCAACAAATGGTTTTTAACTTGAGAAACACTTTCCTCAGATAATTTCAGAGTTTCTTATTTTAGATGGCAAAACTGTTAGAAGAACTCAGAGAGGCTAGAGAAAGGCAGACCCCTGAGATGAAACACTTTGTGTGTCTGGAAAGAAAGATCAAACAGTTGGAAACTCGATATGAACAGAGAGAGCAAGAGCTTCAGCAGGTAAATAAAAACGAATTCATATCTGGAAAAGTCAGTGTTACCAGTTTCTACAGACTTTTTGCAAGCTGGCTGCTATAGCAACCATCTTGTACTAGAATAAACACCATCTCTCATCTGAATTGTAAGCTGTTAATAAAAGTGTTATCACAAGGTAGGTATAGTTGATTTAATTTATACCCAAAAAGACAGCTCATGGTAAGCGCTAAGATTATAACAAAAGTGAAGACTACCATCAAAACTGAATCTTGTATGTTCCCCTTGTAATGAAGGACAGGTGATTCTGTCAAGTGCAGTTTTGTTGTGATTCTCTTTTCCCAGTAGTAAATCTGTTCCAGCCCAGTTGCATGCCAGATTAGGATGTATTTTTGTGTCCATATTTAAAAACTCAGTTTTTACTACATCTTTTAAATGCATGATTTTTCAAGTGGTTTCCCCTTAACAAAGTGTTCTTGAACACTTTTCAAAAGCTTTCAAGCTTCAAAACGGTACTGATTTTCAAGGACAAACTGCATTCTAATTCAAGGAGTGTGCATTCAGAAAGTTTCTTTTGAAACAAAACCCAAACTGAATAAATTCACCATACATTCCAACTTCTAATATATGCATAGATTTATATTTCACTTCCAGGAAGTTTCCTCTAAAAGCAGGAGTCTGGTGCTAATATTCTGGATTTTGCAAGTGGAAAAGTATCGTGGAAGAGGATGCTTTCACTTCTAAACAGAAGCTAGCCTGGATGACCTTCTAGTCCCTTTTTGATTCTTTCATAGCACATTACTGTTTCAAGCATTGGGTAGACTATCTTCAGGACATGACTTCTGAAAAGAGGACGTATTGGTTACTAACGCTGGGCAGCATCCAGATAGTCACTTAAGCACATAAATATGTTTTTTCAGACAGGGCACAGAGGCGCTATTCTTTTGCCCCTACTCTCTGTCCAAAAACCTCCCTATTCATCATGCTTCTGCTTGCTAGAGGGAGGAGCAAAAGGCAATTCAAAACATGAAGATCTGGCTGCTCTGAGCTTCTGGGGGAAGAAAAAGGCAGGTGCATTCCATTTGAGAACACACCCTCATTTCTTCCCCCTAAATGTGCTGAGCAAGCTGAACCATCTCCTTCCTGTCCCCACTGATATGGGACAGCAGCAAGTGCCTTTTGAGCAGTTGCTGGGCAATGACAGGATGTGAAACTGATGTACAGAGTTATGCACACATGTAGGATCTCCACCATTGAATCCAGTGGCTGAGCCAAATTCACATTCAGAACTCAGCACTGAGGCTGCATAGGATGTTTCTTCCATGCCCTTTCTCTGGTACTGAAATGCTGACCTGTTGTCTGCTGACTTCTTTAAAACCCTGTCAGTGTATCCCTTCTAATTGTTGTGTAAATAGTTTATCCTTAGAACCTTCCAATTATTGTTGGAATGGATAAAGGAGTCATTCACTGTTCTGACCATATCTGTGAATTGTGAAAAGCCTGCTAATAGAGCTTTTTTCCCTCTGCACACAAGTATTAATGAACTGTCCTTGCAACTGAATTGTATTTGGCACTCCCTGCCCCCAGCATGTGAGTTAATAGAGCAGATGCCATAGATGAGGCCATGGGAAAACAGAGTACATCAAGAGGTTACTTCTTGCCACCCAACCCACGAACAGAAGAGATCTCACACAAGACTTGGGTTGACTAGGGCAATTTATTAATATGCCTAATTAACATCAAGGGAAAATGAACTTGAACTTGCTTGAGCTTGAACTTGAACTTGAACTTCTGAACTTCTGACCTGAGGAAGAAGGGGGGATCAACTGCATTTACGGACTAGGGCAAGGGTCACATCCCGACCATCTTCCCTAGCCCGGGGCGAGATACCGGGCTCCAAAGCCAACCGCTGACGGTGGATTAAGACTTTGGCCGGCCCTTTTCTGTGAGGTGAGCCCCGAATGCCCATCCCCCCGGCGCAGGACGAATAGGGTGAGCCCAAGTCCCCCCTCAAGGATAGGCTTATCCTACACCGAAGGGTGCCATAGGTACTCGCCGACCCCTTAGACCCCCCCCATACCGGCCACGGATAAGGGCAAGCGTCCGCTTAGCCCTTATCCCCCATTTCCCTCTCAGAATGGCATCCAGCCCCTCTCGCAAATCCCGCAAGAAAATCTCATTGCCCTCAGGTGACAGGTGCACTCCATCATGCCAATACAGCTGTGGCTTGTCAAAAACAATGTCACCATGTGGAATGTAGCAACCCAAGCCCCGTTTCAAAGCGTTGTGAATTTCCCGGTTAGCCCTCTTACGGGTGAGTTCCAAGTGTCGAGGGTCACCCCCCACACACTCTTCTCTGAACCATAGCAGACCAAACAATGCATGTGTGAGGCCAAGTGTCTTGAATATGCCGCATATCCTGAATGGCCTGCAGGATCAAGGCCTTTCCTTTCAACAGTCCAAGGTCATTCCCACCGAGGTGGATCACCAATATATCAGGCGGAGGCCCGCAGCACTCCCCGAACAGCAAAGGTAACAGGCCGTGCCAACGCAGGCCTCTCTTGCCCAGCCATTGTATGGATACCCGATCTCCCAATCCCAAGTTCGAGCCCATATGGCCCTTGCGAGCTTGCTTCTCTGCCCAGAAGATGAAACTGTGTCCACAGATCAGCACTCGCTTCCTTCCTGCAAAAGCAGGTCGATCTGAAAATGATAAACATTAACATGGGTTAATTGGCCTGACATAACGCCGGTAAGCCATAGACTTCCATCTTCCAATCCTCCTGATATCATCAGCATGCATGCCCACCGATGCAGCGGTGGAAGCTGCACCTATGCGAAATGAGTGTGTACCGAAATTAGACCCTTGCAGGCCCAAGTGACGCAGAGTCTTCTTCGTAATGGCCCAGAACTGATACCTAGTAAGTGGAGTTGTGTCCTCATGGCAAAACAGCGGCCCTGCGTGCATTCCTCTTCCGGCAGTGTACGCTCTAAGCGCCCTGACTGGGCACAAGGCCGCATCAGCACATTCTTGCAGTGTCACAACAGCGCCCCGTTTGACCTGATCTGTCTTGGAACCCCTTATGACTAAACGTACATGTCGCTCACCCCACTTCAGGTCTCTGAATTCCAAGGCCCTGCCCGACCTATCCCCTTTGCTCTGTACCACGAGCTCGCTTACCCTTAATGCCCCAAAGAATGCAGTGAGAGCCGCTGAGTGAAATAAAAGAGCTTCATATGCTGAGGAACACAAGATTTTCCACGCGTCGCCCAATCCCTTCAATATGCCCGGAGAGAGTGGTTGCCTGTTGTCCCTGACCACTCCTTTCTGCCTGACCCACCCTTCTATGAATTTACGTACCCTAAAATCATTAGTGGGGTCAGGCAAGCCGCGCGTTGGACCAAAAAGCCAAGGCCGACATACGAGATCGAATGGATTGCGGGGAGAGGCCTGCTTGCTTGAGTTCCACACAAAACTGCAAAATGTGGTTAACCGGAATTGGCCACATGTCCTGTAACCCCTTGGACTTACGAACTTGGACTTCCTCAGCCGCCTTGCTGTAACTCCTCCTGGTGCTGGGAGCAATTGACATACCTATCATTCGCGTTACCTCACCCCGCCAAGGTTCCACAGCTCGGAAGGCATCGGTTCCGGGAGGGGTGCCGCATCTGGTGCCAGCTCTCTGAAACGTTCCATCTGCATACGAGAGAGAGAGTCAGTCAAGGAATTATCCACACCCGCAACGTGTATTGCTGTAAAGACTATGTTGAAACGAAGACATTGAAGCGTGAAAGCCCGCACCAAACGCATGACACTCTGTGACCTGGAAGAGAGATTATTAATCACGCTGACCGTGGCCTGGTTATCGCACCAAAAATGTACTGCGGCATTTGCCAACTCGTGTGCCCGGATGTGTACTGCCACCAGTATTGGGAAAAACTCTAAGAATGTAAGGTCAGATGTGAGGCCTGTATCTGCCCAACTCTCAGGCCACTTCTGTGCACACCACTTACCTCTGAAAAAGACACCAAAGCCAACGGAACCTGCTGCATCTGAAGATATCTGCAATGCGTTCCTGATCTTAATTTCATTCCGCCAAAAGGAGACCCCATTGAAATCGGCCAAGAACCTCTGCCATACCTCTAGGTCTAGCTTCATCTCTCTGGTGATCCTAATCCTATGGTGTGGCTTAGTTACACCTTGGATGGCATCGCAAATTCGCCTGAGAAATGCCCTGCCGGGCGCTACCACCCTACATGCAAAGTTCAGATGTCCTAATATCTCCTGAAATTCCCTAAGAGTTGCTTTACGCCTACCTAAGAAGGATGCTACCCTTGACCTGAGATCTTGAACTTTAGCTGGCGGTAATCTACAGGCCTGGTTAACTGTGTCCAGTTCGATACCCAAAAATGTAAGCCGGTGTGTGGGGCCCTCCGTTTTTTCATGTGCCAAAGGCACGCCCAACTCCTGCATCAGGGATGCGAATTCTGCCAAAAGGAATGAGCACTGCCCAGATCCCCACCGTCCTACCAAAAGGAAATCGTCCAAGTAATGCACGACGCCACGAAGGCCCGACTTTCTTTTAATGGCCCATTCCAAGAAGGTGCTGAATGTCTCAAAGGCAGAACACGACACTGAACATCCCATCGGGAGGGACCGGTCGAGGTAGAACCCACCTTCAAAGGCGAACCCTAAAAGTTCAAAGTCAGCTGAGTGAACGGGTAGCAGGCAGAATGCTGACTTGATGTCTGCTTTGGCAAGGTCTGCTCCAACTCCGTGCCCCCGCACCACCCGCACTGCTGCATCGAATGAAGTGTACCTCACTGAACATAACTCTGTTGGGATGGTATCATTAACTGAATCACCCTTGGGGTAAGACAAATGGTGGATTAACCTAAATTCACCCGGGGTTTTCTTAGGGACTACTCCTAGCGGGGATATCCTAACATTGGGAGTGGGAGGATGTTCAAATGGGCCTAACACCCTGCCCTCCATCACCTCTTTCCTAATCTTCTCCCTTACTATGTGCTCATTACCTCTAACTGATCTAAGGTTACTAGCCATGAAAAATCTACGAGGTCCCACACTTGGGATTCTAAAACCTAAAGTAAATCCTTCCCTCAGGTATTGCGCTGCAGCCCGGTTCGGATAAAAACGAAGCCAGGCCAGCAGGTTCTCCACTTTAATTGGGCTGGGCCCCTTTGGGAAATGGTGGCTTATTCCCTGTCCCCCGCTTGCCCCCATCGTCCTTGAAGCCTGAACCTCCGCCTCTCCCCTTGTTGCAATTGCGTGCTGTGTGGGGGCCCCAACAAATCCCGCATAGATGCTTATATTTGCAGGGTCGCCTTGCACAAAACCCCTGCGTTCCGAACTCCCAGCAAATCTGAACCAACTTTCGCTCCTGTGAGCCCTGAGCGCGAGGGGAACTCGCTGTCTTACTAGATTGCATCAAATGACCAGAGTGGGACCTCTCCCCGAATACGGGGCGAGTCGTGGTCAATGTTTTCATCCACAACTCGGGGACAATGGTATCCCATCTCAGGTTTGGCTGCTTCGCTGCCCTCTGTCTGAACCTCTCATCGTAGTGCAGCCAACCTGCCCCTGTGAAATCTGTATGGGCCTGGAATATCGTGTTCAAATACCTCAGCATGGCCAGAGCCCTGGATGGCTGGGCCTTAATGACCACCTCCGCGTAAACGAGATAGCCCACAAACCAATTATTCCAGGTTCTTTCAACCTTGCGATTCTTGAACTTCTCCTTCTCACCCGCGTCTAAATCCTCCTTCTCTTTCTTATCAAGCTCTCGATACAAAAGGGTAAACAAGTCCACGTATTCCCCCCTCTGTATCTTCTCAATAGTGGCTGTAGCAAGATGCTCACTCAAAGCCCCCGATTGCCCACCTACCTCATCCTCTGGGCCCACCCCTTTGGAAGACTCCTGGGGCGTAGAATCGCCACCCTGCCTGGGTTCCTGAGGCTCCTTGGGACTGCTTGCCTCCCTGTGAACCTGCTGTGAATGCGATGTGTTTTCCCCAGGAGAACAATGTGAGGAGGACGCCAAAACCTCTGGGGAACCTGCTGGTGGAGCCCATACCATGTTGTTCGGCGGTGTGCTAACAATCCACGACCCTGCCACTAATGCAGTTTTATCCTCAATGCCCATACATTCACCCGTCGCCTCTGCCACTGCTCCCGAAGCTCCTGAAGGCCCAGCCTCTGAATCGCCGTGCTTTGATGAGGATGGTTGGTCTGGCCTCCTAGAAGGCGCTTCATTCTGCTGCTCGCCCGACCCTTTTTCAAGCGCATCTAATCGTGCCAAAATCAGGTCAATATCTCTCACAGACACAGTCATTGTCTGCTCATCCCTTCCTCTACCTTGCACAGCCGGCTGCCGCCTCCTTTCCATGGAATCTAGTTTATCAAAAATAGCAGCTATCCTGGTCCCCCTCCCTTCTTCATCCAAAGATGAAGCAAGTGTAGGTGGGGCAGCCGGGGCCTCAGCCGTCTTGGGCCTCTTAGCTGGAGTGGCCCCCTTGCTATTGGCTCCCCCTCTTGCCGGTGCGGCCTTCTTGGGGGCTGCTTGCCCTTAGATGCTGATGCTGCCTGCTTGGGGGGCTGCTTGCCCTTAGATGTTGATGCCGCCTGCTTGGGGGGCTGCTTGCCCTTAGATGTTGAAGCTGCCTGCTTGGATGCCATGGCCCCCACAGGTGGAATTAAATGTCCACGAATGGGCCCAGGAGCCAAAGCTGACAATGAAAGGAAAGGCGCACTCTCTCAGCCTTAAATTACTCCCTAGCAAAAGGCCCGCTGCCTATGGGGAGCAGATGGATCCCTGCTGAAAGCAAACCCCCAATTAATCTGCCACTCCGGCCACCTGCCAGTACAACCCGGGGGGGGGGAGTTGGGGGAGGGAAAGGGGAAAAAAAATCACAGGCACGGAAGAACACACAGGAGGTGCAGAGGCCCCAATCCCAGCCACATACGACCCCCTGCCTGTCTCCCACTCACTCCCTCACCTCCGTGCCGCTCTTGCTGCCGCCCAAACCTCCCCCCACTGCTTTCCGGGCTTGGGACTGACACAGTCGCCCACGCTTCCTACCTGGGCGGCCACCGCTGCAACCGCCTACTCCCCCGACGGAACTCCGATGCACCGCCTGGTCTCTTTAAGGGCCTGATGAAGGTCGCCGTCGAGCTGCGCGGGGGGATCGGGGCCGCGGAGCCCCGCCGCCACCTGAAGTCAGGCACGCCGCCCCACCATGGGAGGGGGCGCCGCTGCCTAGAGTCGGAGAGGCCACGCAGCAGGGCCGAGGACGAAGCCTCGTCCTAGCTGAAACTTCCCCACCCTGCCTGCGAAGTCCTCGCTGCCTCAGAGGATCAAAAGATCCCCTTGCTGGGCCGCGCGGCTGCGCCGCTCTCCCGATCGCCGGCCAGCTGGGAGGAGGAGGAGGAGGAGAGGGGACAAAGCCTCTAAGGCTGCCACGTGGCCAGCCTGAACAGACAAAACAAACGTCCCCCTCCTCTCCTCGCAGCGATCGAAAAGAGGCCGAGGGAGGGGTGAGGTGGCCATAAATAGCCCCCCCAGCCCCGCCTCCCCCGAGACCACTCTCCTCTCGCGGGAGGGCGGCAAAGAAACGTCCCCCCGCCACCCGTGGTCACGTGGGGGCGGTGGGGGACGAATTATCAGCACAATACATTTTAGTTGAGATGGTTCCCCTCACTTCCCATATCAGTTGAACATGCTTGACCTGTTAATTCCTGTTGAGACTTGCAGAACAAGTACATCTTCGGCTTCACACTTTTTTCTCCTTTGTAAAATATTTTCCTTACATGAAATGTGTAATCTAAGAACTGACCCTAAATTGGTCCCAGCAAGTCCATATGAAAGTACATGTCTGCTTATGGAACCTCCTACACCACTGCCCCCAGCTATTTTTTTTTAAGCATGGAAAATGTTTTTACAGATGATCTGATAACAGATCATTCCCAAAAGTTATAACATTCCAAAAATTGGAATTTTGAATTAGGCTTTGGAACTAGGTTACACTTTTCTATCAACAAACGTGTGTTTAAAAATCAATATGCTCTCTTTCCATACAGGTAATTCAGGAAACACGGCATATTGCTGAAGTGGAACAAATTCGGGAAATTGAAAAATGGAAAAAACTGGCGCTGCTGAAGAATCAAGAGCTAGAGAAATTTCGCATTGAGCTGGATTCAATGTTGGATGTTCTACGACAGCTCCAGAAGCAGGGTGTCATCATTCCAGTTGGTTCTTCAAACATGCCGGAAAGTTACTGGAAAATTTGAACATACATGAACTAATCAGAGAAAGTTAATAAAGATGAAAACAAATAAGCTTGAAAGGATTCTCAAAAAGTAAATAGTTTTACTTTTTAGGGATTCTATCCATGTTTCTACTGTATAATCTCCTCTGCTTATGTTTTTTATTATGTATATATTAAATAATATTGAATACAAATTGGAATATCAATACTTTTTTTCCCTTTCAAGTCTAATTGTTCTTTGCACTTTGTTGGATGTGTTTAAAAGATTTTGGTAGATTAATTGCCAGATTTCTGTCCATAGAAAGACTCAAGCAGATCTTAATTTTCAATTTCATGAAGTCAGTCTTCTTCCAGGTCACACTGGCTATAGGATTCTGGGAGTTGTCAGCCATAAAAGGCTTCCAATCTTCCCCACCCCCCACCCCAAAAAGACATACAGGTATTCTTAGCTGGAGTCCAACTCCCATCTATGTGCAGGCCTTCAGGTCACCTTTCAACTTATGGCAACCCCATGAATTTGATAGAGATTCCTTAGGAATATTCAGAGGTAGTTTGCCATTGCCTTCCTTTGAATGTAGCCTAAAGCATCTGGTGTTCTTTGGCACTCCCCCAACCAAGTACTAGCCTGGCCTGACCCTGCTTAACTTCCGAGATCAGACAGAATCTGATGCCTTTAGGGTGCTCAGGCCAAGGGGATCCCTTTTCTCCCTTTGTTTTTGCATAGTAAGAACAAGCCACCTCTATTAATCAGCAGTGGACTTCAAAGGCTTTGTAGCTTTGGTTCTCCTTCTGATGCAATTTGCAACAAGACTTCACCTACTACAATCCTAACTCAGACAAATATATGCAGGACTCATTTCCATGGCAGTTTGTCTCAGTGATTATATACTTCTGCTTAGCATCGCCTAGAGGCAAACAATCAGGAATGCAAGATGCATCCTCTTCTATAGCTGGAGACAGGATAATGGATTAGATAAAAAAACAGAGGGAAGAATCTAGCAGTAGCTTTAGGACTAACTTGTTTATTTAAGCATGTACTTTCATGGATTCCCAGTTTCCTAGACTGAAAACCACAGAAGCTCATCCTAAAATCAGTTAATCCTAAAGTTGCTGCTATATTCCTTCCCCCCTCTCCCTTTTTATACTGATTTTTGTGCCAGGGACAAATATATTTGCACCCATTGGCTACAACTGTTCCCTCCCTCCCTCCCTTCTTGCCAGAGACCAACAGCCAATAACTCAAGAATAAGCTGCAGTCCATGGGCCACCACATTGATTAGCCCTGAAGCAGATAATGCATTCAATTGATGTAGCAAGGCAGATATCATTCAGGAAAGTAGAGAAAGGCCCTTCTGCCTTGTCCTGCTCTCAGTGTGCTATAGTTTTAAAAAATTAGGATAGTTAAAATAATGTACAACTGAAGGTTTGCAAAAGGTCTACCTGTATTCCCAGTACTGCAGGTGTGCCTTGATAGGGTAGATATGGAAATGACATACAGGTATACAAAATAAAAGTATATACCAAAGTAATGTCTTTACTAGGATCATCAGCATGCACATTGAATACACCAAAATGCAGGCTCTGACCCAACAGAGAAATGACAGTTATACTATTTGTATAGAAAATAGTGCTCTTTTACTTTAACAAGTGGCGGCCAATTTCCATCTCCTGAAGCTAATGGAGTTGTCAAAGGCAAACAGACCTGCAGGCATAACCAGGTAATTGTGTGACAGTTATCCGATTCCTTGGAAGTGAACTAAGGAAAGATTCCAAATGTCATCAGTTCTAATGCTTGTCTACTTTCATGAAATGTGGTTAAAATAGGACAAGTATGCTCCAATGTAAAGATTTCATTCTAGATGAGTGATGCTGTGAAATTGGTGACACATTCAATTATAATGGATTGCCACTAGCCGATCTTGAGGAAAAGCACACCAATTAGCCATTAAGGCCACTTTCAGATAGCAAAGCCAGCTAAAATCAGCTATGTAAAAGGTGATGGGCCTCACACAGAGTAAAAGTAATCTCATCTGCCTTAGAAATATAGCTAGCACTCAGTTATACTGTCCTAAGTTAGACTTAGACATCATAATTGCTTTATATTCTCATTTGTGATGGAAGTACAATTGTCATCACTATTTATGACCTGAAACTCACCTTAAAAGCCAGTTGGCTGTCCAGAGTTATGAAGATCTATGCTTCTGTTGAACAGGGCACTACAGGAAGATGTGAGGAGCCCCTTCCTGCCATCAGGAACTCCTGCAGAGATCTATGACAACTCTTTGTCACAGCATTACTCACAGGCAGGAGGGGGCTGGTCATGTCAGCCCGCAGCAACCCACTTGCTAGAAGCACAGATTTAAGACACTCTAGATGACTCGCTGGGTTTTAAGGTGAGTGTCAGGTGTCAGATGGGGACTTAAAGCATAACTACAACATTGTGGCTATGCGTTTGATGCAGGCTCTTGGTCCAATTCCCTTAGCCAAAAATCAGTGGGCTGTGCTATTTTTCACTCCACCAACCCCCACTTTTGCATTCTGACAAGAAAATGGCAGTAGTAGGTACTGGAATGATAACCATTTTGTGTGAACACATGGCAGTCATGCCACAAAACACAGCCATAGCAAAATATACAGTATTTGATCATGTAAACTCTTCTGGTCAATATTAAAAACACTGGTGACATTCATTAGCGCTGTCAACCTGATCCTACATAGAATAAGGCATAATTTTATAACTGTAAACTGTTATATGGTGTATTCATTAAGGAACCTATGCAAGGATCTGCCTTGACTTCAGAAATCTTTGAATTAATGGGAAACAGGCACTTTTGCAATTGTACAAGTGATTTTTACTGATTATGAGATTAACATTAAATGACAATACAATGATTAATACTTAAAAATAACTGTATCCCACTTTGGCTGGCATCTTGTTACTGACTTATGAAAGTGACTTACCAAGGTATAAGTCCAAGTTACCCCTGCATAACTCACAGAAGCTGGTTGTAGGGTAGCAAGTGTCATTGTTCTGCCTGTGCAGAACTTTCCAATAAATCCTCCAATCTGGGCTCTCAGACAGTTATATTTTAAAATTCAAAATCACTTTGTGCTCTTTCTCTAATTCCCCATATATAAAAACCATTCTGAAAAATAGCTTCACATATTCCCTATGTAGATCTTGTGTTGAATGCATAACCACATGTGGAACTGAATGCACAAGCTCCTTATATATATGCACAAGGGTGCTGCATGAGTAATTCCCACAACCTTGAACTGAATACAGAAATTTTGCATTGGACAAAAAAATGCTAACCTCTTCCACCCAGGAACCTAAGATTTAACATCACATATATGTAAGACACTGACAGGATTTTGGTGTGCATCTTTACTGGACTCTCAAAGAATGTAAATGCTTGAAACAAGCTCTTTACTGGGCAAAAACATTCAAAAGAAATATTGACATGTTTGACTTTCTGTTTCTTTAAATAGAGGAACACAAATGTTTAAGGAGATATCATGGCATTTAGATGATACAGTCTTGCTGCAAAGATCATGTTATATAGATCCCAGAATCAAGATATTGAATAAAAGGGCCCATTTTCAGGACCAAAGCGAAGAAGAAATGACATTGCTAGAACTGAAGATAAATTTGCAATTCACACTTAAATCGATTGGCAAGGTGTGACTATTTATGAAGTGGTCAAAGGCCTTGATGTAGTTAGATGCAACCTTCTTTTTCCTGTTGGCAGTGCACACTTTTGAAATGTCTCACTATAACTCAAAGTCCAAGCAGTTGTTTTCTGAACACTAAATCTAAGTACAAAGCAATTGTAAAAATCTCACTCTTATTCCAAGCTGATTTTTTTCTGATTTTTTTTTTTTATTCAACAAATTGCCCAGTACATTTTGAGTCAAACAAAAATGTCAGGGAAATCATATCTACAAGTTACTGTCCTGGATCAAGACAGTTTAAAAAAAAATATGTGCAACACACCGAAAACTATCAACGCATAACTTTGTTTCTTCCTGTTTACTTGCTATGAAGAATAAAGACAACAACTAAGACAAGTTCACATACGAAAACAGTGGATCTGAATATTAGGGATGAGCACCAATCATGATTAGGCACTTCCAAAAATAAATAAAAATGATCAACTTTTTTTCAGACCCATTTGTACCAAGTCTTGAGGACCAAATTCAAGTAAGAAATTGGAAATCCAGAAGTTAGTATCTTCCACTGGTTATCACTGAAATACCATTGTCAGGGTTAGGTTTGGACAAAACCTGGAAGGCACAATAGGCCCCTAGATGAAGATGACACTTGCCACATTACAGACAAATTGATGCAGGGGTTCTTTTCTATAGGCAT
This sequence comes from Ctenosaura bakeri, assembly GCA_948474755.1. Taxonomy (NCBI): domain Eukaryota; kingdom Metazoa; phylum Chordata; class Lepidosauria; order Squamata; family Iguanidae; genus Ctenosaura; species Ctenosaura bakeri. The sequence continues at coordinate 150,763 of CAOLHI010002420.1, read as the reverse complement.
TTAAAGTTTGTTCTCGTACACTGAAACTGACAAAGATCTTTGATTTTTTTTGGCCAGAATGGAAAAGACTGGAGGCATGGTTGCCCCTTTTCTGAAGGAATCAAAACTCTCAAACATCAGGTGATTAGCTCAGGGATTATTATTTTGTGTGTGTGTGCAATAGCAGCCTTTCCATCTGGAGGATATCTAAAAAAGGATGCACTCATCCCCCTAGGTTCCTTGTGCATCATTTTCCTGGATATGACAGACAGACATGAAAAACAGCTTTGAGGAGTCCCTAAGTAATAAATTAGTGAAGTTTCAGCAGGCTGGCACAGAGATTTATGTGGATGCAAAGACTGACAAGTTTTGAGGTTTCTTGGTGGTGGTTTTCTTTTGTTTTTGTTTTCTGGGGAGCAGGGGAGAATGATTTCCTTCTTATTCCTCCTTTCCATTTAGTTCATTTGTGGCTACCAAGTCTTTTAGCTCAGTAGTTCCTAGTCTTTTCTTTACTGGGGACCCCTGTAAATATAATTTGTTGTTGGAACTCCCAAGACTTAAGATTTAAATATTTAAATTCAGTTTTAAATATTCAAATCTTTGTTTAAATATTCAATATATATGTATGTATGTATGTATGTATGTATATATATAAATAGATAGATAGGCTGCTGGAGACTAGGATTCAAAAGCCCACTCAGACACTAGGTGACCTTGGACAAGTCACATTTCCTCAGCCTCGGAGAAGGCAATGCCAAACTCCCTCTAAACAAATCTTGCCAAACAAACAAACAAACAAACAAGCAAACAAACAAATCCTGTGATAGGTTTACTATAGGATTGCAATATATCAGAAGTGACTTGAAGGCACACAACAACAAAGTGCCCAATGACAGAGGAGGTTCTTTCTAGCCATCCTGTCTCTCCTCTTTGAAAACTGACTTAGGCAACTCTAAGGCGAACCCTATCATGAGGGTTTTCTTGATAAGATTTGCTGCCTTTGCCTTTCTCTGGGGCTGAGAGAATGTGACATGCCAGAGGTCACCCCATGGGTTTTCCATGGTGGAGTGGGGATTCAAACACTGATCTCCAGAGTCCTAGTTTGGGTGCACACACCCACCTGCTGCCGTGTCCCTTTCGTCAGGGACACAGCAGCAGAGGTATGTGTGTGCTTGCCCAAACTGCTCCTTCATTTGCAAATGAGGGAGCAGTTTCAGCCCCCACAACCCCTCCCATTGCTAAATCCCTGTTGCTGCTGCTACTGTTGGTGTCCAGCAGCAGAGCTACACAGACCCCCTGTGACTCCCATTAATACAGGCCACAGAAAGTGTGATCTCATAACAGAAGCAATCCCAGCTTTAAAAAAAGATTAGGTAGGTAGGTAGATGATAGATAGATAGATAGATAGATAGATAGATAGATAGATAGACAGATAGAGACAGATTTTAAAGATTCAATATTTAAGTTTCTTCAATCAAGAATTTGGTGGGAAGAATGACTAACTGGTTTGCTCTCTAAAATTATAGGTGGCTCAGAAATCAGCAAGTCATCTTCACCGAGGGAAGAATTCTGGTCAGTGTTCACAAAGTTGGGGATGTTGAACTTGGTGTGGCAACGCAACTCCTCTTCCAGTCTTGCCCTGCTATGCATTACTTCCTGAAAGTGGATGTTACTGTCTGTAACTGGCACTTTGTGGCATGGTTTTGCTCTGTCCACGTTCTCAAACTCATTGATGTAGCAATTGAAGAGCAACCTGGACTCTTCAGCAGCTTGCTGAGAAAAGATCCTGTCAGAATCCAGTGGTCGCCCAAAGTCAGCCACAAAGTTGTTCATGCAAAGCCTTTTCTCAGCAGAGTCTGTATTCCTAAAAAGCAAAGAGAGAGGAATTGTGGATAAGAAATCACATATAAGCCACAACTTTATTAATCCTCATTGCTGAAGAAAGATCCAGAATATTTGCTTGCCCACACCATATCTAAATGAGAGATTATTTATATGCAATTAATCCCTGTTGAATTCAGTGAGATTTGCCACAAGTGAACACAGGCTTGCCTCCTAATGCTTAAATCCAAATGTTAATCTCAAATAGAGCAGGCACCTAAATAAACTGCATTAAATCAGTGGATTTATTGCAGTTGGGACTAACAAACAGATGTAGGTCCAGAGTCACAACTCTATAGCCACATAATTGAGAACAAAGGCTATTTACTTGAACATAAAAATCTGCTTTATACAGAATCAGATCATTTGTTCATCTGAACAATATTATCTACGATGACCAGCAGCAACTGTCTGGTGTTTCAGATAAGGGTTAAGCCAACTTGAAAATGCTAGTTCAACTGACATTCTGCATGCAATTCACTGCCCTTTGCCCTTCACCAGAGATGGGAATCATAGTCCTGCAGATGTTGTTGGGCTTCAGTTCTCAGTTGTGCTCTGTGGTGATCTGGGAGGGTGACTGCTCTTCCTCTTTCTCAGTTATGCATCTGGAGCTGGACGATGCTCGGGAACTCCTGCCCTGGTCACTGACTGGCCACAGGATCCCTCCCCCCAGGACCTTCATGCTGGGACTGTGGCAGCAGCAGAAGCCCAGTGGAACAACGCAGACAGAGGTTTCCACCCTGCCAGTGTACCTCTTCCTGGGTTCTATAGGACCAATTATAATTGAATATTTGTAAACATAATCACAATTTAAATCCCAATATAGTCTTTTTTTAACAGCAATACAACAATTATATATTTAATTTGACACATGCACCATCCCCAAAGTTCCAAGTATCCAATGATGTGCCAGTGGAGGATTCTTCTGCCTGCACCGCTCAACTGTTTGCAACATTTGGATGCAAATATCATCATCATCATCATCATCATCATCATCAACATCATCATCATCATTATCAACCATGAGACCAATCACTGATAAGCATAGCACTTTTCTTAACTTAGAAAAGAAGCTATAATACACTCATTCTCAGATTTGTTCTTTCATAACAAAGAGGACAACATTTGGATGCAAATCTTAAAGCCCTAAATAAAAGATACAAAGCAGGTGGAAATGCATAACAGCAATTTTGCTATAGGGAACTACCTTTTAATTCCATCCTTAATACTAACTGAAAATACCACCATCTTATTCAAGGTGAGAAGGGCTTACTTCTTATCCCTGGCGACTATCCTCTCCTCTCTGGCTCTCCCTCTCTTTCTGAATCCAACCAGCAAGAAGAGCCCCTTCCTTAGGGTTTCCTTATCCACTGGGCCAAACTTCTAACTCAGAGGGGCTACACCAGCACCTAAACAAGATCTTGCCCTAGTCTGCACAGCCCATAGTGAGCAATGCTGGATGTTGCAGTCCAAGAAGATCTGGACAGCCACAGAATTCCCACCTTGTATTCCACCATAAGATCAGTTACAGAGGTACTTATTGTTCAGTGATTAGAGCTTCTGGTATCTATCAGCAGCACTTACTCTTGGTGTGGTGCTCCAGTCTTTGTTAAAAGGGTAAGTACAAAAAACATAAAAATGACGAAGACAGCAAGGCCAACCCAAAATCCAATAACAATGGAATCTGTAAAAGATACAAGTTAATTTTTTGAGGATGAGGAACAAACTTTAACTAATAGGAGCTTAGGGGAAGAAGCATACAGAAATTCAACAAAGGTAGACCTTGCTTGATGCCTACATGCAATACGCAGGAGATGTTTCTGTTCACCTTGATAGTTATGGTCTAATTTTGTGCAATCCATAGCTGATTAAACTAACTTTGAGGAGCCCAACCTAGCAAAGACTTTCTTTGTGCAGATATGCATTTCTACATCCAGCCACCCTTCTGGACACAGGACCCATGTATGCCTATACAAATAGCATCCATATATGTATGTTTCCAGACGTACGTGGTAACAGCAGCTGTGAGCCAAGCTGACCACCTATTTGGAAAGAGAAATGGGAGAAAGAGGTGTCCAACTTCCTTTTCCTGTCTTCCTAACCCATAAGAACTTATCAACACAGTTGATGGTGACATTAACAGTCACCTGCTTGCAGAGTTTAGAAAAGTGACTGTTTTCATCTTTAACTCTCAGAATTCCTCCAGCAAGTAGCACAGGCCAGAGAGGTGTGCTGTGCTTACTGTTGTGTGTTATGATCTCCGGATTGGAATCTGGCCCTCATGTTGTTACTATTAATATCAAAAAGATGTCAATAAGAGTAATAGGGCAAGTAATAACGCACTCATTACTTTTTTAAAAAATGTACCAGCATTTGTAGAATTTATGGTTTGTCTTCCTACTCACTTCTTCTTAATTGAGAATGATGCCATCTGGGTTGTTTTAAATCTCCTAAATATTCACCTGTATTTTTCTTCAGGATACTTTGCATCCTTTTGAGTGGAAGGATGCAAAGTACGCTGAAAAAAAATACTAAAGAGCTACTTCTTGCTAGCTATGTAATTTTGAAACTAGAAGAGGAATGATGACAGCATGGTACTGAAAGCAGCTTATAATTAAGTTTGATTGCATCTTCTTTATCTTTCCTCCCACTTGGGAGTTTTGCATACATTTTCAGGAAATCAATTCCATTTGGAAAGATGATTTCCTTTCATAGAGGGCACAACAGTTCTCATTTCATGAGTTTTGCCTCCATGTGCAGAAGATGACATCTCATCATTGAAATAAATTAGGCCTCCTGAATCATTAGCATACTCAGGGAAGAGAATGAGCTCATTTTCACCATTATTTTGTGTTATACAGTGAAGATACAGTAATCCCTATGGTCTCATACTCCTTGTTCCTACCCTGGCCCAGGCATGAGGAAAAGCTGGAAAGTTTCAATTTCCACTTTTTATTAACAGCAGCTGATTATATCATCTGAAACCTGTAATTTGTGGCTAAACTTAACTACAGTTTATGTGAAACAAGCCACCTTCAAACCATGGCTTATGAAGCTCACTTGTTTGGACAAACCATAGTTAAGATTAACCATAGTTTAGGGTTTGGAGGCAATGATAAAACTATGGTTAATCTAAAACCAAAATGAAAGTTTCTACTTTCCCCACAGAGGAGGGGAGGAGAGAAAGTGCCCTGGCTTAACATTGAGCCCTGGTTTTAGCATTATATGTGAATTCTCCCAAAGTCAACATAGGATGTACAGACATCATTAAAAAGAAAGCAAGAACTCACTTTGCAGACTGCAGCATGAACTGGGTTCGCTTCCTAGGAGGAATGCAACTGTCTAGCCTTTCAAACACTTCAATATAAAATTGCACTGAACACAAGGAAAGATATTTCAAACCAGCCTCACTGTCTCAAAACATTATGTGTTTCTTCACCCACAAAATGTTATACGTTTCTATTTTAGGTTTTGACTTAAGGCTAGCTAAAGAATGCAATGTCTGAAAAACATACACATTGTAAATGTCAAAATAGTGTGCACACTGCATTTTTCTTGATTCTTGACATCCTGAATTCACACACACAGGACATCATCAGGCAGAATGAGAAAATGAAGGATTTTGCTGTGTGAACAAGGCTGCCTGACTGTCAGGTTCACACTCCACTCTCCCCTCAGCTCCTCTTTTGTTTCCCTGACAAGATCACAAAGATTCACTTCTGCTTTTTCAGTTATCTTGAACTATGCTCATCTGCACTGCAGCTTGTTTTTCAAAACCAAAAAAACCAGGGATGGACAACTGTCACAAGCTAGGACACACACACATATACACATGTGGAACTCCAGTGGGCTATAAGTCCTATAGTCACCCTGTGCATCCTCTGTACACACACACACACACACACACCATTTTAACCAATCTTCAAAAGATTCTCCCAAACAGCCAACAGTAGACCTTACAGCCTCAGGGTGGGTGGGCTGTGCTATTGGCCATCTATCACAGTTACTGCTTTTTCAAGACTGTACTTTTCTCTTAGCTATTTTAGGTCTATACAGCCTTCTGGGGGGATCCTTTACAATTCTAAAAAATGTTAAGCATTCCCAAATATCCTCTTTGGAATATCACCAAAGATGGCAAAATGGCCTATAATCATTTGCCCTCCCCCCTCCAAAAAAAAAACCTTCTCCAAATAAGGAGAGGCAAACAGCAGTCAAAAACACAGATTGTGTTTGTGGCAAACACAATCATAGAAGTCACAATTTGTCCATTCTTGATTTAAACTATGGTTGGACAGATCTTAGCTCATTCTCACTAAAACACAGTTCTGAGTTTCACTATCATGGGGAATCATTGTAAATAAATGTAAAAGCAGATGGGAGGAGAGAAACAGCCTGGGAGAGAGACAGAACAGGCTACAAGACTTTGGCAAGCTAGTTCCATTAGTAGGAAGTCAGGATTTCTCATCAAGAATGCCTAAATATCCTAAAGGCACCAGATCTCATTTGATCCTGGAAGCTAAGCAGAGTTAACCCTGGTTAGTACTTGGGTGGGAAACTGCCAATGAGTACCAGGTGCTGTCAGCTATGTTTCAGAGTACGGAGCTGGCAAAACTACCTCTGTGTATTCCTTGTCTAGGAAAATCCTATGGAATTCATAAGTCAGCAGGTGACCTGAAGACACAAACAACATACATATATGAAATCTCTCTCTCTCTCTCTCAGCTATGGATATTTGTGGCCAAGCTGAGGTTTATCTGACTGCTCCATGTCTTCCCTGCCTTAATCCTAACAGAATACAGTTCCTCTACTCAACTTGTCTGCAGGCAATCTATCATGATGGTGCTTAAGCTGAACTTTACAGAATGGAGTTAGATGTTGTGTGACAAGCTTTAAATTTCCAACACCATTTGCTGCCTAATGTGGAGAAACAGCTGCAGTTTAGCAGCGGATGTGGCAGTCCTTATACCAGGTCACTATATTTCCAACAACTTCTTACCCTTAATCCTTTTCCCGTAGTATTTTCCCTCAGTCCCATTGAAGCAAGAAATGTAGAATTTTTGCACTGACTCTGGAAACATTTTGATGAATCAAAACCCATCATTACGAACTGTGGCCACGCATAATCGAAGAAAATTACATTTTATAGAATAATAGTGCCATTAAGCTAAACGCACGAGCATGCAAGGAAAAGAAGACAGAAGCAATTGTCAAAATATCTTTCTGTTGTAATTACAGTTGAAAACAAACAGAGAAGTGTTTTGAAATAGAGAACATCCAGATCAGACTTACACTTATGAGCTTTGAGGTCTTCAAAGGAAACTGGCTCATATTCATAATATTCATACTCCCAAGTGTAATCTGATTTTGATAGTAAAGCATGTTGGGACGTTCTGTTGGGAAAAAAAGGATCCAGCCATCTCCAGCCTGGTAACAAGAAATGTGAAAATGGCAACCTTTAGCAGGAAAAAGTAGAACCAATCCAAATTAAATCATCTACTTGCTCACCATCTGTCCACATTCTATCCCCTACTCAGTACTCTCATCTGATCAGCAACAGCCCTCTTTTCACAGAACCTCCTCTTTCCAACTCTCCCTTTCCCAGTCTTTGGCCATTGCCACCCTACACGTTATAGTGTTATTATTCCACTTTCAACATCCCGTGGAATTCTGGGGTTTGTAATCTACTGAGGCCAAATTGCTCTCTGGCTAAGAATTCTAAAGGCTCCTCCATAAACTGCAAACCCCAGGACTCCAGAGGATGTTGAAAGTGGAATAATAGCACTCTAACAGTGTAATGCAGAATGGCCTTTCTGATAACAAGCCTAAAATCAGACATGAACCAGCTGAATATGAAGCTAGATCAGAATTGATTTTATCCTTGACTTGAGGTGATGTTCATTGATTTTGGACTTACAAAAGTTACACAACATGGTGCAGGCATCTGCTATTATGTTATAACCCCCTGTATTACATGTCTGTATTTTACAGATGTCTATCTGATGTGCGGCAGCAGTATAAAGCCAGTGTTTGGTACATTAAAAAAAAAAAAGTTTCAGGTTCATCTAGGGAGCATCTCCTAAACTGCTTGAGAAAAATGGCTCGGCAACCACTGGATGCTACAGATCACCTTCTCTGCTGGCAAAGAGAAAAATCCAGGGGCAGAGGCCCCTCTCATCCTGGTGATGGAAAAGAAAAGTAAGCTTGCTAATATAAAGATGATTCTCTGCATACCAGTACCTGTTCTCATCACATCCTGAACCACTTTCCATGGTGGAAAAACTCCCAGGCTGCACTGCGGAAGGAAGAGGTGGGGCTCTCGTGCTGTCTGCTCAGGAGCAGGCAGCTCATGCGGAGCTGAAGCAGTGGGGACATGAGAGCCTCTCACTGGAGGCTGTCTGCGCAATCCCCACACTCCACCGCTGAAAGAAGGTAAGCTGCGGAAAGGGCCACTGTTTCATTACTTTCCACTCTTATTTAGACTATGGAGATTTGCTTAGCTCTCCCATTAATCTTAAATAGAAGTGAACATGCGGGCTATGCAACTTACACAGCTTGAACCTCAAATCATAAGGTGAACTGGGGAAATTAAGATACATATGTACCAATTCTGGATTGAATCAGATTGTGCCTGATTGGTTCCAGAGTGAAATAGCACAATCCAAAGTGATTCAGACCAATCTGGAAATCCATATGTCAGGAAACCATGTCTCTGACGTATAAGGAAAACGCCAAGACAGTGTGGTATGAATGAATGGCTTTGGTCACTCACAGAAATAATTATACAAGCTGAGACAGCAATCTCACCAGAACATGCTAGTTATCACATTGATTCTAGGCATGACTAAGTCTGGCTCCAACCCATTCGCATTTGGTCACTTGCCTTCACAAACCCTTGCCTTATTTTCCCTGCCTAAACATATGGTTGTCAAGTTTCATAAGTTTGTGTTTGCTTCGATAGGCCAGAAGGCAGACAGACATTACAAACAGGAAAGCTAATGTAATTCCATTTAAGAAGGCACCAAGTAGTAACCAATATCATGAGTTTCTAGAATGCCCTGGAACACATCTCCCTATGCTAGCACAAGGGCTGTTTCACACTGGATGGCATCTTGTCAGTAAAATATGTGTAAGTGTGGTTTGTGCATGCATCTTTCTTTCTTTTTGGAATGGGGCAAATGGAGCTATTCCTAGTCCTTTGCACTTCCTACAAAACACATTGGCAGCTTTCAAGTCCTGGGAAGCAGCTATTTCTGCTGCTGCTTACTAGGGGAGGAGTGGGCAATTCAGGCAATGGAAATGTGGTCGGTCTGGTCTCGGAAGGGAAGGGAGGGGAGGGGAGGGGAGGGTCACTCCATCTGTAAAAGCAGCCTTCATTCTCCCAAAAACCCCTCCTCCGCCAGCTGCTTCTTTATTATCATCAGACCAGCTACTTCTTCATCATCTGAATTTCCTCCTCCCACCAACTTCCCCACCAGTATGCAGCAGCAGGGGCCTCTCCCAGGGCTTTACAGCCATTGTAGGGAGAGGACATGGAACTGCATAAGTGGAGGATTCTGCTCCACTTGCTTGGTGTCAGGTCTCAGCCATTAGATCCATGCTTGTCACCAAAAGTAGGCTTGAAACAGAACCAGACCTGATCCTGGATCCTTAGCTCATTGTTCCTGAATGATATGCATGTTTTTAAAAAATACAAGTTTGTTCACAATTCATATTTTTCAGTGCACCTGCAACATATGTTATATGTTAATCATCTCAACAATGTAATATGGGAAGAAATCATTTAAATATTTATATCCCATTCTGTACCTGAGGACAGAGCAGTGGTTTAAGTGTTAGATTAGAATTCTAGGAGACCAGGCTTCAAATCCCCATGCAGCCCTGGAAACCTAGTGGACAAGTCCCACTCTCTCAGCTCCAGAAAAAGGCAAGTGGCAAACCCACTTTGAATAAATCTTGCCAAGAAAACCCTAGAAGAGGGCTGCCATAAGCCAAAGTCAGGCTATTTCTGCTCTACCTTGTTATAGTGTTATTATTCTACTTTCAACATCTTGTGGAATTCTGGGCTTTGCAGTTTACTGAGGCCAAAGAGCTCTCTGGCTGAGAATTCTCAATGCCCCTCCCTAAACTACAAACCCCAGGATTCCATAGGAGGTTGAAAGTGGAGTAATGGTACTATAACAGTGTCGGGCAGAAATGGCCTCAGTTTACAGGAATGTAATAGCAAGTATCTGAGGACCTCAGGGTGGGATCCAATCATTTTAAAACAACAAGTTTAAAAGAGTAAGAATAATTTTAAAATACTAAATGCAAATTAAAACATTTAATGCCTAAAACAAGACCAACATGCTATACTCTTTAGCCGCTTTTGGTTTTGTTTTATTTTAACCAGCTGAACGAGCTTGTTGAACAGACCAGCAGCATTCAGACAGATGTGAAGATCTCAGAGGAAGGGAAACAGAGTAAGATCAAGGGAGTCTTCAAACACAGAAACCTTTCTGTCAAATGTGCCAAAAAAATAAAGGTCAGTTCACTGTCTTGCAGAGGGGAAGTTGGTAGCTTGAGCATACAGGTATGTAGGCTTTTAAGTAGGTTTTTCCCATATCCTATCAATGTTTGTCCACTGCAGATTTGGATCATTAAACCATCCTTTCCATATGGCCAATTACAGCCAGAACTGTTTCTGCACTAGCAAATATCAAAGCAGCATGCCCAATTAACGTATTTTCACTCACATCAGCAGGAAGCTGAAAATGATGACTGAACAGAATCTCTTTCCTCAGCTGGTTATCACAGATTTCCATTCTTCCCAAAATAATGAAAGCAAAAGAGCACAAGGACAGAAATAAACCTTGCAAACAAAAATCTCTTTGGCACCAGGCCCAGCATGTGAAGTGAAACAGGATTCTGCCCTCCAGCAAGTACTCTGCAGGACAAAGTCTTTTCTAACACTTTGCATTGGGCATAGAAGTAGGAAAAGAGGAACACATCCCCTTTCAGCCCTTTCCCTTAACACACAAAATGTCCAGACCTGGCTAAGGACTCAGGGAACACTGTTTCATTGGGCAAGTGTGTGCCACAAGTTGTGACTCTGGCAAAACTCAGAGGGAAGGGGAAGAGATCCAAGCTTTCCGCTAGGTCCTCTAAAACAGGCAGGCATTGACAGGCTTCAGTACTGTGGCATCAGTTTCATGCTTTTACTGCAATTCCAAGATTCACCAGTTGCATACAGGTACAAAAACATTAGATGGGGGAGAGCCAAACGTAAAATGGTGCGCGGGAATGTGGAGCCAATTACCAAAGGCATTCTGTGAGCCTCTGCTGTAACCTTCATATACAAAGTACAAATTACATGAAGTGTGTAGGAAAGCCTGTTTATAGCTGTGTTTGTTAAATAACTTGAATTCAGAAGCCCTTCCTTGATCTACTGCTAAATTATCCCGGGGTCCACCCATAGTCCTCAGTCTACCTTCAGCCCACCTCAGAAATAACATGCAAACTGGCAGAGCTTTAAAAAATAACACTGGTTTATTCTACTATCCTAGAGTCCCCAGAAAGCATAGCCAGTTGTAGCTGTAGCTGACAGATGTAGTACAAAAAAGTTTTTTTTTCCCCAGCCCAAAGAAACCACCAGCGATGAATCCACTCTGGAATTTAGGCCATTTCCGCCATTACACTGTGATAGTGCTATTATTCCACTTCCAACATCCTGTGGAATCCTGGGGTTTGCAGTTTAGGGAGGGGCATTTAGAATTCTCAGCCAGAGAGCTCTTTGGCCTCAATAAACTACAGACCCCAGAATCCCACAGGATGTTGAAAGTGGAATAATAGCACTATAACAATGTAGTGTAGAAATGGCCTAATTATGCTTTTTAAAGGAATTATATTGAACCTATATTTGGATAGGATTCAGGATAGGATTCAGAACCTCTGACAGCTCCTTTAACGTTCAGACAAAAATTTACCACCGCACTGACATAGAAGCCACCAGTTAATACTACCCACAGCAGTCAACTGGATAATAATCTTGCTTTTAAAATGTTGCCCTTTTCTATGGTAAAGACAGATATAATATTTTAAATATTTGAAAAACGGATTTTCTTAAGTATCAGGAAACTGGGATGAGAAGAATCCTAGATGGGTGAGAATCTTTGCAGTTTTGGGCCTTACCAAGTACAAAAAATGCGCACAGAAAACATCATTTGTTGCACAGAAAACAAATGGGCAGAAAATAGAATTGTTCGCCACAATCCTCCTGGGGCATTATGTCTTCATAAATGGACTTCCATCTGTGGGAATCAGGACTGAACAGATGCATAATGTCCATATCCAGCTGCTGTTACATTACTATGTAGCAGAGCCAGTAAAGTGTCTGATGCATTCAGTAAAGGGGTTTCTTATCACCTCTAGTGTACATAATATAAATAATATAAAAGTACACATAAAGTTACAAAACATAACAGCTCATATAGGATTCTGGCACATGCTTTCTGTTCAGGAAATATGTTTTTTGTGCAGGAAATATGTTTTCTGTGCAGAAAATGCTGTTTTCTATTTTAAAAAAAGTATTTTTTGCACAGAACAAAATCCAAAATGCCACTAGTCTTTGAAAACTGCAGTTTTGGATTACGCTCTAACGTCATATAGAAAAACAGTAAAATTATTCATTCTTGTCTTCCAGAAAAAAAAAATCAGAAGACTTACACTCATATTCTGCAGCACTGTCAAAAACAGGAAAATTAAATTGATAACAGCCCTCAAGCAACAGGCTAGGGAAGTGGACTAGGGAATGCTCAGAAGCTTTTTAGGAGCTAAAAATCCGCAATGGGCTAGTGGCATTGTTCCAGAAGTGGGTGGAAGCCCATTATTGCCACCTTTGTTCACCAAAGGGCTAGAAAACCACTTTTAATTAGCCAGGAAAATAAGAGGTTACAGTCTTGCCTGGCTTGCAAATCCAAGAGCGTAATCACTTAACTAACAGCTGCAGATCAAACTGCTATTAAGCGACTATGACAAGGGCTGGTTGAAGAGCTGATAAATCTCTTCCTACCCTTCAGTGGTACTGGGAAAGTGAATGAACCAACTTAGAGAATTCAAATGCTTTGGATTTCTCTGCAGACAATAGAGTGCGTAATAACGCCACACTCCTTGCATGGAAAAATACTCTTCTGTAACGGCCACTCACGACTGTTCTATGCCTCAGAGACGGATCCATTAGCAAGAGACAATAAACAATTGCTGGAGGGACTCACATGAAACATGCATTTCTAGGCCCAAAGAAACCTATCTAAATTCCTTTTTTTTAAAATATGTTTATTGCACAGTAATATAAACAAAGCAATTCTAGTGGTCTCATACACAGAAAAAAATAAAATAAATAAAAAATAATATGTACATTCTACTTGTAAACACACAGGCTGCCCTCAGTAGGCCCCTACAATGCATGGGCACCAAGTCCACTATGTTATCTTTGTGAAAAGCAGTAGGAGCAGCCATAAATGCTTATATGAACAAACAGCAGAAAAAGTAAAATCCTCCCAAATTTTGCCTCAAGTAAACAGCATGACTTCACCACTGCCAGTAAAATCTCTATTTCTCACCACAGCATGGGGCCTATAGGACAACAGTTTAAATTAAAACTCCCAGTGAGTATTTAATCAGGAAAGCTCATGAAACATGGCATTTGTGAAGCAAGTTGAAATGGTGGCAAGAGATTTCAAATGCAAGTCAAGATTTGGCAGCCCTAAGTTATTCCTTTATACTTTAAATTGTATATATATATTTGCAACACATATGCTTATAGCTTAACAGATTTAAATCTTCAATCAGTTTGTACACAATCTACCAGTCAAGTGTGCATCATGCGTCACCCAACAGTCTATAAAACTCTGGGCATCTTGGGTCAAGAGTATCTGAAAGACTCCATAATCATGCCATACAAGCCTGCCCCAGCTTTGGTTTATTTGAAAAATGCTCTTCTCTTGGTCCCACTACCCATAGAGGCATGGTTGGGGAGCATTGTGAGAGGGCACCTTCAGACATCACTCTGAAGCTCTTAATCTCCTACCAAGGGAGGTTAGGCTAATTGTCTGCTGTTGTCCTTCCAATAAGAAGGGCATTTTTATTCAGGAAGACTTTGGGCCATTGACCAGCTGCTGCAGACACAGCCTGTAGCCAAATGAGTGCTGTTCTTTTCTTGATCACATCTTTTTAAGTTCTGTTGTTAATTGTTTTAAATTAAGTTTACACAGTTGGTCTTCCATATTTATGGGTTTAATTCTCACAGATTTGACTATTTGTGAGTTTCTCCAACCCCCCCCCCACACACACACACGCCTCATGCATGTCTTTTCTGAAGGAACCTTCCCTCCCCAGTCAGCTCCAGTCAGGCTGCACAGCCCTTGAAAAACCCACCTCTGGTCCTTCTCCTCTTCCACCAGCCATTGCCTGGCCAGCTAAGGATGACTCACAGCCCAGTTTCTCAGCACCTCCTGATGCCCCACACACACACCCAAGGAAGGAGATGGGCAAGAGAGAGGAAGTATAGGGCCACCATGCTGACTCACCCACCCCCTTTCCTTCTCCTTTCCTGACTTGGTTTGGACCCTGGATGCCCGTTCTCCCGCCATGCCTTTGCCCCCTTCCATATACATTTTGATCTTGGTGATTTTTCCCCATTTGTGGGGGTCCTGTGCCTCTAACTCTATCAAGTGTGGAGGACTGACTGTACCTTAATTCTGTTTTAATACTTGATTTTCTTTTGTGTTTCAATGGCATTCTTCTATTTATTTATTTTTTTCATATTACTGTGAGCTTCATCTTTGGGAGAAAGCAGAGAGGCAAATCGAATAACTAAAGAGCAAGAATTCCAGACTGAGCCCTGCAGTGATTTTAACAAGCTAGAAGACAATTTCTTGTGGTTAAGGAGAAAGTATTTATATTTATTTTCTACAGTTGTAAAGCTCAGAAAAGGTGTTCATCCTAATAAAAATCCCACCCCTCACCAGAGGATGACAAAATCCTTTACAGACTCAGCCTTTTTATTTCTGTGAAGCCAATTCAACATTTGCTGCTAAAATATAGATCATTAACCTCATGTAAGAGCAAATGGTTTTAGCTCTACATTGAAAAAAAAGTACAGGAGCACTTTTTTACAAAAAGGCAATGAAATCAAATGGTCAGCTGCACAAATCTATAGAATCATGTGTCCAGCACTAGCTCAAAGGCTCCCATTTCATACACAAGGTGGCATGAAACATTTTGGTGCCAAGCACCAAGGCAAAAGCTACTAGGATCCAGAGTGAAGGCACCACCTCAGGCCAGCTACATCCTGAAAAGGCAACACATTGATATTTACATAATTTGTCACTGTTGTATTTTTTAATCACAAGGAATTGGAAACAGGGTGCTCATGGGATTTTTTTTTCTTTTGGTCCCGTGAGCCCAAATGGCTTGGTCAGCTTTGGGCACTGGGCACCTTGACTTCTCCGAGTGGAGGTAGGTTTGTCAGAAGAAATAAGAGAGAAGGTTCCCTGTTGGCTGGTTGTGTAAGAAACAAGACTTGCTGAAATCTGTTCTTCTAAAACATCGTTAAAGGGACAGGAGACCTGTTCCTTATTTCACTTGGCAACCCTAGGAGTGGAGAATGGCATTTCTTGTTCTACCTCAGACAACAGTAGAAAATCTATATGGGGGAGTAGATACAAGGGAAGCAAACTGAGGACACTGCCCCCCAGTAAGAACTCTGCAACCCTCCATGAATTTTCATTGAGTTCACTAGCCTTGTAGTAACTTAAACCTGCATGGGGAAATTTAGAAATATAGGGCAGAATCTTATTGGGGAGTTGTGAATGTGCAACCACCATAGTTACATGGCTACCCAGTGACTCCTGGGCCATTTTCGCACTGGACTGTTATAGCACTATAATTCCAGTTTCAACATCCTATGGAATCCTGGGGGTTGCAGTTTTGGGAGGGCCAACGTGGCCCCTCCCGAAACTGCAAACCCCAGGATTCCATAGGATGTTGAAACTGGAATCATAGCGCTATAACAGTCCAGTGCGAAAATGGCCCTGGTCTAACCCCCTCTCCTCCAGTCTCCACTTATTGGGCAACAGCTGCTGCAGTGGAGGGGGGAGTCATTGTCCTGTCACTCCGGAAGTGGCTGACTGATGTTTCCACCCTCTGCTTTTCAGCTCTATGATCCTCCCATGAGCCACTTCTGCTGCAACAAGCAGAAGGCTCCCTTTCACAATTCTCTCTCACACCAGAGACTGCTCATGAAAATGAGGATGGGAACATCATCAGCTATATCCCAAGCAACAGAGGAACAGACTACCGTCAATCATCAATCATTGTGGCTGCTTCCTGCTAAATGGGGATTCGAGGACTTTCACAGTCCCTACACATCCCCTAAACTAAAGAACAGGCATTGTGAATACCAAACAGTTACAAATGTGTAACTCTAGTTTACACATTCATAACTCCCCAACAGGATTGCAGCCATAGTTTCACAACTATCTAAAGTAAAGGTGACAGGGAAAGTAACCAAGGTAATGAAAACACAGCACATACAAAAGTTTGGATTAGTATACGTTTCTCACTCACTCTCTGCAAGGCTCGGAATCTGATCCCTGAAGGGAAATTCCATTTGGGGGGGTCAGCATTATTATTTGGGAAAAATAACAATGCCCTCATTTTGTCCCCTCTACCACCCCTGATCTGTGCAGCTGCTTATCATTCGGGAAGTCTCTTGTTCTGACTTATGTTTGTACATTAATAAAAATATTTAAAAATAAAATAAAATAAGTTAGAGCTGGCTCCAAATCCACTAGGCAGTGATATCTTTATTGGGCCAAGTCCAGAATACAAGCTTTGAAACTTCACTTTTTTCTTCATGATCATGCAAACATGTTAAAAATCATTCAAGAGAAAAAAGGTTATGATGTTAGAGTCGCAGGCCTACATTCTCAGATGTTACTCTGTTGTCAATTAAAATGATCTGGAGGAATCTCAGTGCAAGCAGAGTCCAGTCCCCTTCTTGCCCATGTGAGGACCAGGAACAGAGGGCAATAAAGACAAGGCTACCCGTGAATATGTTTCCTAGAACTGGCCCCATGAGCTTGCAGCTTTACCACACTGAGGGCCTTTCCACACTACACTGTTATAGTGCTATTATTCCACTTTCAATCCCCTATGGAATCCTGGAGTTTGCAGTTTAGGGAGGGGCATTCAGGAATTCTCAGCCAGGGAGCTCTTTGGCCTCGGTAAACTACAAAGCCCAGGATTTCACAGATTGTTGAAAGCGGACAACAGCACTATAACAGTGTAGTGTGGAAAAGCCCTGACTTAGTGTACAACTTCTACCTATTTCAGGGAGGCCTGAAGAGGATAACTGCCTGATGGATTACATTTGGGGTTCTCTACCAAACTATTCTGACAGATTTAACAGCACCCAAATCCACACCCAAAAGCCTTGCTGCTGCCCACATACAACACTGCCCACACAGAATCCCAGTATTTAAAAAATTAAGCACCACACCACCTAAAGAACCAAATCAGTGAAGGTGACTGGCAGGTTTTATATCTGCAAAGCCACTGTCTGTGGGTTCATGCCAAATGACTGTGCAATCAGACGGAGGAAGAACAGTGTGACACCAAGCAACATAACCAGCTTTGTGGGAGGTGGAGAGAGAGGAAATATGGAGATTACTCATCCACAATAATGAGCTCCAAGATAGTTAATACAGCCCCATCCCAGGAAGCAAAGTCGCTTTGATAAACACTCATTAGCAAGGATTTCTGCTATAAAAGCCACATATAAAGCTTTATACAGCAGCTAAGGATGTTAGTGCTGCAGTATAATTAGCTATGAAAGAGAAGATCCCCCTTTGTCTCTCTCTCTCTCTCTCCTCCACAATCTTTCTTTCTCTCTCCATTCTCTGTCTGTTATAATTACCGAGACTGTCTGTCTCAGAGCCACCCAAGAGCAACAGGTGAAGCAACCCTTCCCTGTGCTGATCTCTCCTCTTGTCCCATGGGGGACTAAGGGATGACTTTGGCCTTGACCCTGAATGTTCAGTAGCAGTGGGCCGCTGCTGCTGCTGCTACCTTTACTACAACACTGTCATCTCCGAGTAACTTGCAACTGTCTGTTCTTTCAAGGACCACGAACACCTAGGGTAGAAGGAACATCATTTTGCTTGTCATCCAGAATCTAGTATGACAGCAGCAACAAGCCAGAGCGTCTTTTTTGTGTGTCTGTTCACATTTTTTTGTTTACAAATGTTTTTGCTAGTATTGTAATAATGGCACCTCTGGTATTATCCTTAATCCTAGTCTGTTCTTTATCATGTTTGACAACCTGCAAAGTGACAGCATGAACAAACTGTACCACCAAACTCAGGGTCAAGTTAAAGGGTTAACACAACCAGTTAAGAGATGGCATTATGTAAAATCATGGGAGAGACATTTGCCCAGTGAAGCATAATTGATACTAGAACAATTTGGAAAGGTCTGCAATTTTGGGAGCCAACATTTTAAAAAGACAAGGCAGTGTTCCATAAGTACAAGAGTTTAAGCAGGGGACTTGTGACAAGCTGTGGGTGTCAGAGATGTTCATTATAATTGTCTGACTCCAGGGAAAGAACAACTGAGTTTTTGAAAAAAAATGTCCACACTCACAGCTTACCTGCAAATGACAATCTGAGAACAGAATATCAACCACAATGTGAACAAAATAAGAAACATGTGGTAGACAGCTGTGTCAGGGGAAATTTCTCTTCATTTTAGTCTTTGCTAAATGTCAAATAATTCTGTTATTTTTAAAATACACCATGCAAGCTTTTGAAGTTCCACTGGCTTCTTCATCAGGCAAAAAGATGTTTAAAGAAAGAAAAGTGATGATGTTAGAGTCACAGGCATTTTATTTGTTTTAATGTCACATAATCTTAAAGTTGGAAGAGACCACAGAGGCCATCGAGTCCAACCCCCTGCTATGCAGGAACACCCATCAAAGCATTCCCAACAGATGGCCATCCAACCTCTGCTTAAATACCTCCAAAGAAGGAGACTCCACCACACTCCAAGGCAGCATATTCCACTGCCAGACAGCTCTGACTGTCAGGAAGTTCTTCCTGAGGTTCAGATGGAATCTCCTTTCCTGCAGCTTGAATCCATTGCTCCTTGTCCTGGTCTCTGGAGCAGCAGAAAACAAGCCCACTCCCTCCTCAACATGACATCTCTTCAAATATTTAAACATGGTTATCATGTCCCCTCTTAACCTTCTCTTCTGCAGACTAAACATACCCAGCTCCCTAAGCCACTCCTCATAGGGCATGGCTTCCAGACCCTTCATCATTTTGGTCACCCTCCTCTGGACACACTTCAGCTTGTTGATATCCTTCTTGAGTTGAGGTTCCCAGAACTGGACACACACAATATTCCAAATGAAGTCTAACCAATGCAGAATAGAGTGGTACCATTACCTCCCTCGATCTAGATACCGTACTCCTATTGATGCAACCAATGTCTTTAATTGTTTTAAATGTTTTTTCACTTTTTTTGGAAGCTGCCTTGGGTCTCACTTTAGGAGAAAAGGCAGCACATAAATACAATAAACAAATAAATAAATGGCTGCATCTGAATATGTTTCCTGTTATTTCTTAGGCTCTCCCAGGGTCCTTTCATATTAAACCACTAATAACACTTTGATACCATTGTAACTGCCGTGGCTGTATCCTATGGAATCCTGTCGATTGTAGTCTGGTGAAATACAAGAGCTTTTGGAGAAAATTCTGAATACGTCATGAAACTATGACTACCACAGTTCCACAAGACGTTGTCATGGTAGTAAAAGTGGAATCATAGTGTTATAATGGTGCACTATGAAAGGGCCCCTGGGGAGGTTGGTCCATTTATATTATGCCTTCTACTGTGATACAAGTTTCTTAACCTGAAGGGGGCGGAAGGAAAAAGCTTTCTTCTGGCAAAATTATTTTCATTTACAATATCAGCTTTGAGTGCTAGCTAGAAAAGGCCCTGGGAAAAACAGATTTATGGTACTATAGAAAAAGTAGTTACTCCTGTCTTCTCAGAATTGTAGATGGCAGCAGAAGCAAGCTCTCATCAGGCACACCAAAGTGAGTGGTGATGGTAGCTTAGCCAGAGAACCTTGTGAAAGCAGTACTTGGGGAGGAGGGAGTTATAGCATCCTTAAAGTGGAGGACTCTCTTCCAAGGATCAAGGGCAGGGGGGAAAAAAACCTTTTCTTTCTAAAATTTTCAGCATGATCGTATTTAACATTATTACACTATTGTGCTTTATATAAGTCAGTAAGAATGAAATGAGAGTGGCAGAAAGGGAAATAGGAAAGATGAGGTAATATTGAAGGAAAAAATTAAAGAACAGGTAGTGCCTCCATTGAAAGGCATTGTCCTGTATTTGCAAGATAATGCCTTTCACATAGAAACAAGCACAGTGTAGAAATATTAATGCGCAGTGTGAACTTATTTCGTCAGAATCTAACAATTCAGAAAAACAGAGGAATTCAATGGTGAAATAACTGGCTAGGTGCAGAGTCAAACACTGGTACAGCTAAGCAAAGAACAACAGACAAAACAGTTTCTCCTACTCTCAGGGACCCATGAGAATGTTCATAGAGACAAAACTTAGTATTTACAGCCCACCTAGACCATTTCCGCACTAGACTGTTATAGCGCTATTGTTCCACTTTCAGCATCCTATGGAATCCTGGAATCCGTCCAGCCCCTCCCTAAACTGTAGACCCTAGGATTCCATAGGATGTTGAACGTGGAATAATAGCACTATAAGAGTCTAGTGCGGAAATGGCTCTAATCGCATAGGCTCAGGGAAGTCTACAGTCATTTCATCCCCCACTTCACATAAAAGAGATTTACAGATTAATTATGGAGCACATGAAATCAAGACTTCTACAAAACTGAGGAGAATAACAACCAAGATTTGACGTGGGGGCTGGGAGGCTTCTTTTTCTTAAGATTTTATTTAATCAGAACAAAACAAACCAATCAGAGACAGTTGCATTGGTTAGATCATGGCATTAGTATAAAACATGCTTCAAATTTAAATGACATATTTTTCATATGAGTACAATAATACTTCAAATCAAGTTCCTCCTGGGTGATAGTTGACCTACAGGGGGAGCTTCTTGAAGACATTGCAGAGTGCCAGACATGCAGCACTCTGCATGTCATCAAAACAAAGATGTGAATTGTGTGCAAAAAAAACAGTACTCAGTCCAACTAAAAAGTATAAATAGTAAGTGGAGATGAACCAACAGGGACTATAGCCAGTTTGAGAACCAGAAATGTTGCATCCTTTCATAAAAAAGACAATGTGAGCCTCAACTTGTTCTACTTCTGCCACAAGATGTGAGGAGAAGCATTGATTTGGATGGCAGTAACAATAAGATTCTCTACCTCAAGAGGTGGGACTGGCTCTGTTGCTTATTAACATATATACAGTGTCACCATCCATCTAACTAATAATCCTTAATTCAGACACACGGATAACTCAGGTTCTCATGGAGAATTTTATTAAGCTTCTGTTAATCACCAAAGAACAAAAAATAAAAAGAAGTTCTGAGTGAATGCAGAAGGCTAGACCAATTTGGGCAAATCAAAGTGAGTTCCCAATTTGTTGGCCTACACTGTTATAGTGCTATTATTCCACTTTCAACATCCTATGGAGTCCTGGGGTTTGCAATTTAGGGAGGGGCCTTTAGGATCCTTAGCCAGAGAGCTCTTTGGCCTCAGGAAACTACAAACCCCAGAATTCCACAGGATGTTGAAAGTGGAACTGAGGAGTAAAAGAGAAAGAGAAAAAAGAAACAAAGTAATGTAGAATTTCCACTTGCAACATTAGGAACCTGCAGCTGCAGAATGGTCTATTGTGCAAACTGTAGAACAATGATGACACTGTACCAAAGACTGTATAAATTGTTAAACAATGCTCAAAGGGGGGTGCTCGGTCTTTTGGAAGCAATTCCACCGAGACCCAGACGGCTGAATAAACTTTGAATTTCCTTTCCGTGGGTCTCGATCTTTGACTCCTACAACAGAACAATAGCACTACAATAGTGTAGGACAGAAATGGCCTTACTTAAGAACCAAGCAGAGAGAAAAGGGGGATTCAAAACTGATCCACTGCTTTTTAAAAAGAGAAGGAGAGAATTTGTTAACCAAAGCTTACTTATCAGGAAACTAAATCCAAGCTCACTTAATCGAATTGTAGATGGAACAACCAGGGACACTGCAGCATGGATGAAAGTGGTGTGGGCCTTGTGCCAGAAGCATCAAGACAAAACAGCATTCCATGCTAAAATATGTTTCTGTGGTGATCAGGAAACTCTCAAAGAAGAGTTAAAAAAATTCAGGACAACCACGCAGTAGCCTGAGATGATCATGACAGCAAGAGATTCCTGAACATACCTTTTAAAGCAGGGATGGGAATCAAGACACTCCAGATATTGTAGGACTTCAAGTCCCAGCAGCCTTAAACAACATAGAGAAAAGGTGATGAATGCTGGGAATTGTATTCATCACAAAAGTTCCACCCTTGCTGTAAAGGGATGAGTAACAGACATGGAAAGTGAAGAGAACTGAGTCAGACCTCAGATGTGTAATAAACATAGGGCCTTTCTGCACTATACTGTTATAGTGCTATTATTCCACTTTCAACATCCTGTGGAATTCTGGGGCTTGTAGTTTACTGAGGCCAAAGAGTTCTCTGGCTGAGAATTCTAAATGCTCCTCCCTAAACTGCAAACCCCAGGATTCCACAGGATGTTGAAAGCAGAATCATAGCACTATAACAGTGTAGGGCAGAGAGGCCCATAGAGATGCCCTGTCTTGTGTAAGGATGTCTTTTGGTCAAGTATGCACTGTGGAAGGGAAGGAAGATAGGTGAGTGTGTCACAATTACTTCCAAAGGCAATTAGACAAATGCATAAGGAACAAGGCTCAAAAAAAAACCCTACAAGTCATAACAGACATATAATACCTCCAGGAACTAGCTAAGGAACAACAAAAATACAGGGTTATTGCATTCATGTCTTTCTGAGTGAACACTGTGGGAAACAGATTGCTAGGTTACATAGGCTATTGGTCTGATATGGCAGAGCTATTCTTCTGTTCTTAGAATGCAATCTATTCTGCTAGTTATTGAGGGTAGGAGCTGCTTAACTAGTAATATACTCACGGCCTTAACTTGTGTGCCTGCCTAGTTCAGTAATCAGAACTAAAAATATAAGGAACATAAGCAATTGCCATGTCTAAGAACACTCCACCATTTTAAATTCTGAATAACTGAGGTTACAGCTTCTAGAATAACAATGCAATATGATGTCCTACATGGGTGGCCTGCTTCCTCCATTAAATTTATCATTTAAATTTTATGTGGCTTATTAAGATCAAATAAGATATTCAAATTAACCACACACTCCCCTTGGGGCAAAACAAATTACCCACTTCTCCATATGCTCTCACACTCACTGTCTGCAACTACATTAAGTTTACACAGTTTATTAAACCCTAGTGCTTTCAAACATAATGAGGGCCTGCCATATTTCTTCCCCAAAGAATACTACATTGCTAGGAAGCAAGATAAAAAGAGAAATAATTGAGTTATGTGAATGGAGTAATTACAATAATGGCACAAAAGAGGTTCAGAAGAGAAAGCGGGGGGAAAAGATCGCTTAAAATAGCTATCCCAAACTGAAACAGAAGCCCCAGCCTTTTAAAAAGAGAACCATTTGTCTCTTGACTGTCCATCCCATAATGGATGAAGAGAGCATCACTATGTTATGGAACAGGGAAGGACAGTCCAGGACCACATGACCTCCCAAAGCATTTCTGAGGCCCCTATAAACTCCCTTGGTCAATTTTTCTTCCCCAATGTTATTTCAGGCCCTGTAGAGACCCATTTGAATTGACTTCTGATTCACTTCCTCATTTATTTATTTAGATGGCTAGTGCTTTTTTCCCCCAAAGGTCTCTCTGGGGTGTAAAAAGGCCCAAGGCCAACAAAAACGCAAAAAGTGGTGGGTAGTTGACTTCCAGTTCACTTTCTGGTTTTAGGAAAGCTCATTTGCACCTAAAATGTGGGGAAATCACCTCTACCCACAAGATTCTCTATAGGAATTTGTGGTCAAAAAAGCATTTAAAAATTGGATGACAGGGCATGTGAATGGGTGTGTGAGGCCCTCTAAGGCCACGGGAGGCAATGAAGTCCCCAGCCCATAGCAGTTGCCCACCTCTACTATATTTCAGTAATCTAAACCTCTCCCACAGTCATGATCCTCATCCTCCGGCACATAAACTGGTCAAGCTTAATCCAGCTATTAGTCTAAGTTATATTTGAACCATTGAACAAATATTGAACAAAAAAAATTGTTAATCAATGCTTAAGTTCAACATTGGTCTACTCAGTTCAAGCAACACTGGCTGCGCCAACTGGGACTAGCAATTGGTTATAGCCTAGCATACCTGAGGCCTACAGAAGACGTAGAGCTCTTAATGAGGTTATTTAAGCAAATAGGCTGGCTAAAAAAGGAGAACACGTGTACCTTCATACATTTTTGGCATGGAACTCTCAGCATCCCTCACCATAGGGCATATTAATTATGGCAGATGGGGGCTGTAGTTCAACAACATTTGGAAGGCTGCACGTTCTTCATCCCTGGGTTAGGCATCTTCTTTGCCCTGACAATGAATATAACCCTGGGTAGTTCCAAATGCTGAGATTTGTCTGATTTATCATCAATATAATCAACTCCCCTTTGCCGGGCTATCTTATCAAGAGGTAGAAGGTGGAAATCTCTGAAAACTGCTAACTGGATTAGCTGATAAACTGAACCCAGACCCAGCAAGCAAATATCCTGCAAGTTCTGTTGCTGCTCTACCAAGTCAAGAGGACATTTCCTTATCAAAAGCATGTTTCAGCTAGAAGAGGAAGTCAGTGGCAATGTACACTTCATGAATGATTAAGTTCAGACTGGATCACTGTGAATGTATTCTCCAGGGACCTTCCTCTGAAAAGCATTTAGAAACTTTGGTTGGTAGAAAATGTGGTGAACAGATTCATTTCCGGAACCTCTTTAGAAGATCATATCACTCCTCTTTTGTTTCACCTGTCTTATCAATTTAGTTGAACCCCCTCCCCTTTCTCTTTTTAACTGTTAGTATCTGTTTTTAATTTTAAGACCTTTTTTCACCTCTGAGCTTTGGGTTAAAATTCTGTTTTACCTTTTTTTTTCATATATATTTTTATTCAACAGAACAGTGAAAGGAAGGGGGAAATTGAAAGAAGAACTAAGATAAATAAGCAAGAGAAATGAAAAGGTAGAAGACATACATTCCACGTAATTACATGACGTATAACATATATGCACTTCGAGCATAAATAACATTTCACAATAACAAATAACAACACTTCAGTGATGTACACAAAACATCTATCTGCACTTTCAATTTCAGAACACAAACGTATTGCTCCACCCTCAATATCTTTCAAAACAGTGTCAACATGATAATACTGCACATTTTAAGAATCCCTAGTGCACTAGCCTACATGTTGGTAAAATGACCTTCTCTAGCATACAGAATCTTACTCAACTAAACATTAGGTGAGCTAATAATTTGATAGCAATCGCAGACTTATAGTTACACAAGAAAACAGTTGTCAATTCACAGATATTTTATAAAGAGGGCCTCCCTCTCTGATGACAAAACAGCGTAGTGCTTTTTTGCTTATCAGTCCCCCTCCAAGCTTGAGAATGAGACTATATGTATAATTATTATTATTATTATTATTATTATTATTATTATTATTATTAGTAGTAGTAGTAGTAGTAGTAGTAGTATATCCGCCTCTCCACATGGATCGAGGCGGCGAACAACATGAAATACATTATACATTAAAAGACATTAAAAACATACCCAGTCCTCCCCACCCACCAACCCACCTAAACCAACCCCTTAAAATACACAGCAATTAATAATCCATCCATTACTATTAGCAAAGCAGCAAGGCAATAGATGGGAGGCGATGGAAATGCTAATCTGGGAAGGCCTGTTGCAAGACTGGTAATATGGAGTCTCCTCCGGCAGGCCATTCCATAGCTTGGGAGCAACAGAAGAAAAGGTCCTCTGGGTAACCGCAGCCAACCTAGTTCTGATTGGCTGCAGTAAATTCCTCCCAGAGGACCTTAGTGTGCGGGGCGGATTATATGAGAGAAGGCAATCCTGCAGGTAGGCTGGCCCCAAGCCATGAAGGGCTTTAAAGGTAGCAACCAACACCTTGTACTGTGCCCAGAAACTAATAGGCAGCACATTCACATATATATATATATATGAATGTGTAGATGCACATACATCCACACATATGTATTGTTATCGCAGTTTCTAGCCCAGATTTGTGGGATATTAGATATCACTTTGATATCAATAATTTGGCCTTCTTTACCTATTCCTCTCCATGTGTTGCGAGGTCCCCCGGACAAGCTCGCAGACAGGCACGGCCACTAATTGCTGTAATATTCCACACAAATACCAGCAGGCCAGAAATAGCTGTCCCACCGCTTCAGGAGACCTCAAGGCAAATACCACATTATGTATGCACGCTACTTACAAAGGACTCCCTGCCCCGAGCAGGCACCTTGATTAGACGAATACTCATCTGTCGAGCACTCTGCGTTTTCATACTGGCTACTCTATTGACAATTTGGACTTAACTCAATCATGCTAAACTCTGACCTTTCGGAGGCTTTGTCTCCAGCCTGAAACTCATTGTTTTCACCAAGTACGGACTAACCTATGGCCACATTTTCCCCTATAAGAACCCCTGACTTGAAGAGCTTCTTCGGATCGCTCCTGACTTCCATCCAGCCTTGCTGCCACTTTGCTTGGTGAGCCTTCCCCTCAGTCCCACATACTGAGAACTTCACATCTACGAACTTCTGCTGTAGACTACCTGGGCTTCAGGACAGATGTAGTACTACCCAAACCAACTATCCCACTCCCTCTATCCCACTCCAACCTTTATTTCTCTAGTTATCTGAGTGAGTGTGCTGCATACACTGTTTGATTGTATTTTAATAAAAACAATTATAATTATTTTACTTCTGTTTGCTCCTTGACTCGGCCTGACCCCGTAGACATTGGGTAAAAGATCTCGCTCCATTGCCCTACCTCTCGTATTGCTAGCTTGTGCTCTTTGCTAATTTCCCCAACTTGTATAATTTGGAGCTCACTTAGGTGTCCCTCACGGGACCCCCAGAAATCTGGGTAACAGTATATATACACATATCTACCTGTGTACTGATCATTTTGGCTTTCCATATATGTATATTTATTTAACAGAGTATATACAAAAAATTTCCCAGTCTCTTAATTGCAGAGTAGCCACTTTCACAAACAGTTTACCATAACCACCCTCTCTGAACCCCTATGCTTCCCACTTTAAATCTCTTATTAAGTGAGTTCTCAAACATATTTTCCGCTTCATCCATTAATCAATCCCAGTTTTGGTATATAAGTACTCCAACAGTGGTTGCCAAGTTTTTAAGAATTTATCATCTCGTTTGTTTTCTATCACACAGGTAAGTTTTTCTATCCCCACAATTTGAGCCAGTTTCTCTAACCATTCTGTCTATGGTGGTGTCGACTCTTTTTTCCAATATCTAGCAAGAATAATTCTTGCCGCCGAAACCATATGCTACATCAATCTGCCATATTGTTGTTCTATTTGCTTATCCAGATGGAAAATACCCAACAAGAAAAATGCCGGTTTTAAATCTGTTATGACTTGCAATATTTTTTGAATTTTAGAACAAATCATTTCCCAAAATTTCTTAACTTTTGGGCATCCCCACCATTGGTGGGAAAAGGTACCAATCTTTTTGTCACATTTCCAGCACCTGTTCTTAGCACTCTTAAACATTATAGCAACTCTCACAGGAGGGAGATACCATCTGAACCAAATTTTCAGTGCATTCTCTTGCAGGATATAAGATCGAGTAAATTTAAGATGATTTTTCCACACCATTAGATTACATTATTAGATACATTATGGCCTAAATCACATGCTCATTTAATCATGTATTCTTTAGTGGTTTCTCCTACCAGATCAATCCCCAATATTAATTTGTACATTTTTGACAGCAGGTGAGTATTCTCACCCTGCCATTGTTTTTCTAGAGGAGGGGTTCCAAAGTTATACCACCCCTTTCCATATCCTTTTTGAACCTCTCCTTGATCTGGAAATAGGGTAACCCTCTCGTTGAAGCTGTTGTTGGTCTTTCAATTTGATTACCCCACCTTCTAAATATGCTAGATCTTTATAAGTAAACCAGTCTTCCTCTCTCCTTAGCCTTTTATCTGAAGTGCTTCTGCTGGAGAGGTGGTAGGTGGCAACTTAGCATATAGAAGAGGTTTGTACTTGATCCATATCCTGAAGAGAGATTTCCAAATTACATGTCAGAGGAACACTTTCTGCACCTCGGCCTTGCCATACCATAGGTAAGCATGCCACCCAAGGTGCAGATCGTGCCCCTCCAGTGCCAAAAGTTGATGATTATTCAAGAGTACCCATGGTCTTATCCATACCAGGCATGCTGCCACATAGTATGTTCTTAAATCAGGCATGGAAAATTCACCTCGCTCTTGGAGGTCGGTCATCGGTTTAAGCTTAACCCTTGGTTTCTTCCCATCCCAAAGAAATCTTACTATCTCTTTTTTACAGTTCTCAAACCACTTGAGAATATATTATGCGGTAATATACTTAGTTTGAACAATGATATTTTCCCCAAAATTCTATTTTACTAACAGAAGAGGCAATCCACTGTTGTTGTGGGCCTTCAAGTCATTTCCGACTTAAGGCAATGCTAAGGTGAACCTATCACAGGGTTTTCTGAGGGCTGAGAGTCTGTAACATGCCCAAAATCACCCAGTGGGTTTCCATAGCCAAGTGGAGAATTTAATCCTGGTCTACAGGGTTGTAGCCTAACACTCAAACCACTACACCACTCTGGCTCTGACAATCCATTGCAGAGGTCTACAAAGTTTAGTGTAGTGCCAAGAAAAATGGCAATTATTCCTCTCCAAGTATACATTATAAAATCAGGGAATGTTTATGTCCTGGGTTATTGTATATTACCAAATTTTTTTGGAACAAACAAAACATTCTAGTATATGAAGAGAATTGTGGAGGTAGCATGAAAAGTATAAAATATCCCTGGTTCCACTATTTCCAAGCACAGCATATAAAAAAGTAAGAAAAACAATGCAATGAGGGGGGAAAATAACTAAATAATATATTTGTATTAACAAAACTGAAAGCTTTATAAGCCAGTCTTACACTTTACTGTTAGAGAGAGATGGAAAGGGGAGGAAGTATGAGACAGTGAAATGACTTCCTTTATTGGTGGACCCCCTTCTTTTTAAAATCCCACACCCACCTCCAATATTTAAGGTAGCCTTCCACCATTAAAATAGGACCTTAGCAAAGAGATCTTAACAAAACTTTGCAATATTTCCTAAGAATACAACAGAGAGCTTAGCAATTGTACAGTACATAGAGACCTTTTGGCTGAATAAATGCCTAACTATCAAAACAAAGTATCTGAGGAGAGGAAGGAAGGAAAGCAAGAACAACTTTTAGAAGAGACTTACACAACGGAGTCCATGCAAAATTTATAAAAGCAACGTAACTTAGTTGAATCTTGAGCAGAATCTTGGGTTTCAGAGTATATGCAGAGTTCTTTGCAGAAAAGCATGTCTGAGAGAGAATTCTTTGGACTCTTAATTTAGGTGCTTCTGAGAGGCAAAGACTGAGGGTGAAGGGGGATCCAAGTCTAATGAAAACCAACCCCTCAGTGGAGAGAGACTGTTCTATCAAATTTTTGTCATAGACTTCATTTCTGGTATCAGTGGTCTAGCCAACCAATCAGAAAATTACATATTCAGAAGTTGCTGTATCTGTTTAATGACTCTGAACTATGTCAGAAGGGTGAACCACTTCCAACTCAATTTATTATTGTGAAAAAGAGCTTATGTTCTGGATGTTTACTCAGAGACAAAGTTCAGAATGCGTGCTTATTCAAGTTTCACAGTATGCTGTGAAAATATCAGCTGACACTGTAGAGCTACACTACAATATAGGGATTTGTCACAGATGCATTTTAATATACTAACTAAATTAGTATCAGCTGACTGAAAGAAACATTGTTTAAAAACTCGGCAGCAAGGATGCCTGACTCCTTATAAATTAAGATTGATTTAAAATTCAACCTCTGACACTTTATGATGTGGAGTCTGCCACGGGGATTTCCTGAATATTTTCTGGGTTCATCCAGTAAAGCTTTTTTTGACTAATATTCCACGTCTGTTTGAAGAATGATTGGCTGTCTAACATAACACTTCCTAAAACCAGTATTATTGCATTATCTTAAAGTAAGTAATAGTAACAGTTAAGTTTTTGAAAGCTTACTTACATTTGCCAAAATGTACAGATCTCAATGAAACTTCTGCATTGCCAAGAAACAATTACAGCCAACATAGGTTTATGATTCTATATATGACATAGTGGGTGTTGGCTTCCCAGTCAATTGAGTGGTAAATCTACTCAAGCTTTTAGAAGAGAGTTTAAAGGAGCTGTTCAGGGTACTGAACCCTTTCCCCAAAATAGGTTCATCAACTTGGAAAGCTCCTTTAAGTCCATTTCTGCACAACGGGGCTGAGCTGTTTCTGGAGCAGAATGGCAGCAGTCAGCAGGTTGTGCCTCCACACATCATCACCGCCAGCCACTACCATCCTGTCCCCAAATGTTGCCCTTCCAGAGTTTTTGCAAAACAGAAAAAATCTGTTTTGCACCTGAGATCGTACGGTGCTCCTGTCACTCCTAGCCATGCAAAAACCATGGAAGCACACCGGCAATGCTTCCTTCTGTAGTGCAGCAATGGAAAGTGCCCGGCTGCACTGGAGAAAGAAGAGGTGGTGCCATTGCGCTCCCTTCTGCATGGACCAAGCAGGTGTGGAGGGGAGCGTTGCTGACGTGCTCCCTTCCAGACCCAGGACTACAGTGTAACGATGTGGAAGAGCAGAATACAGAATAAAACCAGGAGCAGATTCAATTCCCACTGGCATGGAAGTCACCAGCCACTTCTGCCTGCACTTATCTACTCAGAGGTAAACCCCACTGTGTTCAATGCTTTCCCCAAGAAAGCAGCTATAAGATTGCAACGTAAATTGCAAACTTAATTAAAACTAGAGCTGCTTTAAACCTCATCTACAGTAAAACAAGGATGCTGTATTTCAACTAGTTTCTACTCTTAGTTTTCCCATCAGCTTCTTCCTGCAAAACATTTCAAGCAGCTTCAAAAACTGAGCAGCCATTTTTGATGGGAAAAGCTTAAGAAAGAGGGAAAGGAGTGTCAAAACAGCTGTTGCAGGCTAGGCGCATAACAGAGAAGCCATTAACGATGCACTTTATTGAATGAAGAAAAACTGACACATTTAGCTTCCCTCATAAAAAGCTCTGAAGAGTTACTAAATGACTGTTCTCTCATTATGCCTGCATGTAAAAAAAATGACTTCTAAAAAGGGGGAGAACTATTAGGTTTAGTATTTTATACACATTACACAAGAAAAGTTTTATCTATGCCACTGTTAACTCTCCCCCTTTTAACAGTGGGCAAGATTGTCATTTGGATAACTAGCCACATCTATGACAATGTGACATCCACATAATAGGCACTCTTCAATACATATTTCAAGAAAAAATAAGAATCGCTTAGCATTTTGTTAAGCTATGTAATTTCCTGCCACGAAAAAGAAGTGAAGGTCACCAAATACAATTATTTTTAAAAAGGAAATAAGCAAATTCATGGAAGATAGGCTATCAGCTATGATGATGGCTATAACCTCCAATATCAAAGTTACATGCCTTTCAAGTCAGAATCGTAAATCCTCAATTATTTTGTCCTCCCTTGCAAAGATGTATAATTATGTGTTTTCTTCTCAGTATTCTGTTCCTCTCCTGTATTCTCCCCAGATTTGAATGTCCTGAAGTGTTGTGAAGGAATTATTATGTGGAGGAAAACACATGGAGTGTGTGTGTGTGTGTGTGTGCGTGCGTGCACGCGCACAAAGAAACATGTTTTTTGTGTAGGAGACTCACTTTGTGCACAAAGTTTTTCATGTTTTTCACCAAAAATTTTCCACATGTTTTTCTCCAGTGAGCAATTCTTCCCAAACAGTTCAGGACATCTCAAAACCAGGAGGAAACAGCTCAGAATTTTCCCTAGTCTATTATTCTTCCTGATGGCATTTCCTATCTGTTCAAAAATCTGGTTTTCAACTGGACAATGAATAATTATGAATATTTGTTCCATCCCTATTCTCAGTACCAGAACATTAGCAAAAGGATGCTGTATTCTGACATTCTGATTTAGTGCTTCTCATTGACACTGGTTGGCCACTGAGGCAGGAGAATGCAGGACTAGACAAGGTTTTGGTCTGATCTACCAGGGCATTCCTTAGGGGTCTGCAGCGTACTACAATGGAAAGAAAAGCGTTTGTTCCATCCATCATCACATGTCGTCCGTTCTCCCCCCCCCCGCATATACTCTTCATTAAGACCAAAGGAAGGTTCCTAACATCTCCATCTTGGTGTCACCCAATGGGCAGTACAGAAAGCCAAGATGATAATCTGCAACCTGTCCAGCAGGTTTGAGTGAAACAGTTTTCACAAGGAAAGCCTCCACAATGGAGTCCACTTGTGCCACTAGGGGCCTTGCTAACATAAGCAGGCTTTGAAGGCAGCATCACATATCTCTTCCATCAAGTTCAAACCCACTTCCTGTCTCAGTTATCCACACTGAGTATAACAGTTTAGAAATAACTGATAGACTTTC
The DNA here is from genome assembly GCA_948474755.1 of Ctenosaura bakeri. Taxonomy (NCBI): domain Eukaryota; kingdom Metazoa; phylum Chordata; class Lepidosauria; order Squamata; family Iguanidae; genus Ctenosaura; species Ctenosaura bakeri. The sequence goes on along the minus strand of CAOLHI010002420.1, from coordinate 117,957 downwards.
TAATGCCAAGTACAACGTGAGCATCCTCAATTAGCCTTTTCTTTTTCTTTTTTACACAGAATTAATACAATTCATCTTTTTACATTCAGTAAATATATATAGATATATATAGAGATCATTTCCCAACATATTAATAAGGCTGTTGATATACAATGAACTGATTTTAAGTCTGCACACATAACTCAACTTTTAGCATTTTTCTAGTGCTCATACTGTTACATAGAATCAGGTTAGACAGAAAAGCGAGACTGCATGGAAACATCGTCCTGCCTCACCCTCATTTTCTTATTTCTTCAGCTCTGAAGCCCATCAGGAATCCAGATTCTGAAACCAAGCACCTTCCTTCCCTCCTTCTTTTTTCTACCATTTATTAAGCACATAAATGCTAGCTAGGCACTGCAAAGAAAACAACTGCAGTAATAAATGAATTGTGCCTTCAAGCGGACACATCCCCCTGCTTTTATCAAACACAAGCCACTGGAGGGAAATAACAATAAATAAGATTTGCCTTATGGCAATCAGCAGTATGGCTTCTTCAGAAAGTGTATTTTATAATGGGCAATGGAGTGGTGAGAGAACATTTGAATGGAATGCCACATACCGCCATTAATTGCCACTGTGGAATTTACACCAGGTTATTGCCCTGCTGCGATAAGTCATTTTAGCAGCCTTCTTCTTCTCTTCTTTCCTCTGTCAGATGTTGCGTTGTTGTTGTGCACCTTCAGATCATTTCCAACTTATGGCAACCCTAAGATGAACCTATCACAGGGTTTTCTGGGAACTAATAATGTATGATGCATCCAAGGTCACCCACTGGGTTTCCAAAAACAAGCAGGGAATCAAATCCTGGTCTCCAGGGACATAGTCCAATGCTCTAACCACTACACTATGCTGATTCTCACCTCTGTCAGATACCTATGAAAATTTCTTTCCCCGCTGTCCTTCCCCACCCACCCAAAACATATCCTCAGTAAAGCCACCGTGATGCAGTAGACTGAGTGCTGGAGGATCTGGGATTCAAATACCTCACAGCTACACAGCTTGGTCACAATCTTTCAGCCTAACCCTCCTTCCTAGGGTTGTTGGAAGGATATAGTGTGCAGGGGGGAAATCATGCAGTCCTCCAGATTTTGTTAGTCTGCAACATCCAGCGATCATCCCCTAGCTATACTGTCTGAGGCTGATGGGAGTTGCACCCCAAGAACTTCCAGGTTGAATCCCACTTCAATATAGTGGATGTTATTCCTGAACACCTTGGAAGAAGGGTGGAATACGAATGAGATCCATTTCAGTTGATATTAAGCAAAGTTATTAAAGAATGCAAGGGAAACTGCTGGTGACCTTCTATTACTCATAGCCATTCTAACTGTCATTGTACTCATTATCATTTCTGCCCAGTCCTCTGGATTTATAGTCTGGGAAAAGTTGTTCTTCTAATTAGTAAAAGAAACCCAGGAATTAAAATCCAGAAGACAAGAAATGGATATGCTGCATTTGGAGGGGGGAAAAAACACCTGAAAAAAATACAGATTGTGTTGTGGGGTCAGGCTAGATGACCTCTAGGTATGGGGGAACAGTTATTTCTCTCTGAGTTTGTAAAGAACTGTGGGAATACAATGGAACCTTGTATAATGGAATGTTATCGGTTTGGCTCAGCTCACTAGCTTTTGGCTTCGCAACAGAAGATTTGCAACATATGTAGACACTGGTGGGAACCTACATACAACAGGTCTGTTTTCTTTCTTGTTCTGTTTCCTTTTCTTGAGCATGTGATGATTGTACTGGAAAATGTAGAAATCGCTGTGAATATGAAGAGGCGGGGCTCAGACTTTTGGGAACGATCCCACTGAGACATTGTGCCGGCTACAATAAAACGATTTTCCTTAATCCGTGGGTCTCTGTCTCTGATCTATAACAACTGTTGCACATCAACAATGAAGCGGACAAATTCTGAGGCCCTGCTGAGAGGCAGATTAGAAACCTGGCATCAAAAACCTTTCAGTTTCCCCTCAGTTTGAGAGAGGTGTTCGATTTCCTTTTGGAGAAACAGCACAAGTCTGCTCACTGTTAACCTGGGGGACTTTATTAGCAACAGTTTAACAAGAAAGCTTCAGTGTATTGTGAAAAACTTAACAACTGTGATCCCAGCAATGAGACAAAACAGATTTACCAGATTTAGACCCTTCTCTGGCCAATCCTTTCCCAGAAGCCTTTGACTAACAGTGTTCTCAGTATCTGGGCGCATGTTGTTCTGACCACTTTTTAATTGAAAACAAATTATAAGTCCAAAGGTAATCAGCACACACCGTAATTCCAGCCTGCTCTAAGCAACTATTTCTATTTTTTTCCCCATTTTGGATCACCAATCCAAAATAAATCCCACCCACTGACTTCTATTTTTATTTCATTGGTTGATTTATTTTATATCCTACACTTCTCCCAATGCGGGACCCAGGATACACTATACCACAGATTAAAACAATAAAGCAGCTATAATCATTTCTAACAGTGAAAATAAAAAATGAATAAACATCATGACTGAAACAGTTGAGCTTAAAAAATGTTTATAAAGCATTCAAATCATGACAGATGAGGAAACAAAGAACTCTCACTCCATTAAATATCCTTTTGTAACAGCCAAAATCCTGTGAAAGAAGAGCAGAGAAGGGTCCTGCCTAGCTTCCCATGAAACACAGCTCCACAGGTTAGGAGCAGCCACTAAGAAGGCCCTTTTCTGTGTCAGTGATGATCGTGGAACCAAGACAAAGCCTTCTTTCAAGGATTTCTAAACTGAGGAAGTCCCATACATGTACATAACAGTCTTTTGGAAACTGTAGTCACACCATCAACTTAATTCAGGTTTTTTTTTTTTTATTAATGACTAGCATATTTACCCAGCATTGCCCAGGGTTTTTATTTTCCTGTTAAGAACTCACCAAACTGTCTTTTCCATTTCCTGTAACTTTGTTTCATATTTCCCAATGCAATCTGTATTCAGAGTTATTTACATACACAGTTTGGGTTCCTGAGGGAGTACACTGTCCTCCTTCTTGCTGCTAGACCTTATGGTCATAGCAACCAGCCTATTCCTGTACCTGTAAATTTTTCCCATAGTCCCCAATCCAATCTGTGTTGTCTGACCACGCTGATGTACTGGCTTTTCTTTTCTTTTTTCTTTCTTTTTTTGCTTTCTGTTGAATTTGTGCAATGGCTTTACATTTTTCTGGAAGCATGTTTTTGTTTTGAATTTCAACTTTAAGATTCCTCACATATGGAACCCACACAATCTACTGTGTGAGGTAAGAAGACCTTGTAACTATGTTGCGTATGTCACTTTCATTTTTCTCACATATGCCTTCCAAATGTTTTCTGGCATCCTTATTTAATGGTAGGCCTCATCTCCATAGCAACCAGCTTGAGGCCCAAGAGCTCTCTGGCTGAGAATTCTAAAGGCCTCTCCCTGAACTGCCAACCCCAGGATTCCATAGAATCTTCACAGCCATAAGAATATTAGAATCATACTGGATCAGACCAAAGCCCTATGTGGTCACACACTCTGCCCCCACAGTGGGAAACCAGATACCTCTTGAGAGATCTCAGGCAGGCCAAAAGTACAGAAGCACCCTCCCAGCTGTGTTGCCTAGCAACTGCATTTCAGAGGCATTCTGACCATGACCGTGGGGAATAAACTGCCATATCCACTGTGACTAAGGATGTAATTCTTCACTAAGTTTCTTCTCAAAGGTAGGAAAGAATAATTTCAGTTATCTTCCACCCACGGCAAGAAACTATGCAGTTTTTGAAGGCTATTCGCAATTGAGACTTTATGCAAAATTTGCATGTGGTTGTTTTGTGCAGGGAAAATAATATTTCAATGCAGAGATATTAATTACCACACAGAAAATGCTGTTTTCTATGCAAAATCAACCATGCGTGAAGTTTATGCAATACACATCCCCACTTGTAGTTTTTTTCCCCCTACATTTTCGGCACAAAAGAAAAGCTGTGAGTGTGGATTTGTTGTGTAAAATTTGCACATAATTGATTTGCATAGAAAACTGCACTTTCTGCATAGGAAACAGCATTTTCTGTGTGCAAAGGAAAGATATTTCAATGCAGTATTGCAACCACAAGGTTGTGAGTTTGATCCTGCCAGGCTCCAAGGTTGACTCAGCCTTCCATCCTTCCACAGGTCGGTAAAATGAGTACCCAGCTTGTTGGGGGCAACTCAGCTTGTTGGGGGCAATTAGCTAAAAATACATTGTAAACCACTTAGATAACACTCAGTTGATAAGCGGTATAGAAATAAATGCTATTGCTATTGCAGAAATATTAATTCTGTGCAGAAAATGCAGTTTTCTATGCAAATCAGTGATGTGTGAATTTTCTTCAGAATAAATCCCCAATTATAGCTTTTTTTCCCTGAACATAAAATGCCTTTTCTGCACAAGACTTCATATTTCTGCATTGAAATATTATTCTCCATGCCAAAAAATGCAGTTTCTAACATAGAAATACTGTTTGTGATGCAAAACAGCCCTATGCAAATTTTGCAGAATAAGCTCTGAACTTTAAAGATTCTTCTTCTCATGGTTTCTCAACACTCGAGATATTTTTGCAAATATTTTTGAATATTTTTCAGCCCTAATTATGACTAGAAGCCTTTCATAGGATGACAATGTTATTTTTTAAACTGAAGTTCCCAGACTACCTCAGGAAACACAGTCAATGGCTAAGCTGGCCAGGAAATTCTAGGAGCCACAATGCAAAAATGAATTTTTCAAAGCTATGTGACTGCTTATTCATTGTATTTGTGCTTAATCCCGTTTTAAAATCTAAGATGGTGGCTATTGAGATAACTTCTGGTAGCCGATTGAGTACTTCCTTTTATCTGTTCTGAATCTCCCAACTTTCAACATGAATGGATAACTTGTTTCCCAGTACTATGAGAGAGTTCTTCCTATCCATTTTCTTCTCATAACCATAAATGACACATTAGAAGAATTTTATTATGGTCCCAAGCACATTTTCAAGGCTACTTGTCCTAGCCACATATTTATTTTCAAAAACAAAGAACAAAGAGATTTGTAACTAGAATCACACTCAAAATTATAAGCAATGTACATTTTACAAAATGGTTTTGTTCATCTACAGTGCTGTCATAATTACCATCACTTCAGCCTTTTATATATTCTTAAGCATAAAGAAGAAGAAATGAAGGTGCAAATCTTAAACCCTTTAAACAGTTGGGTATTCTCTAGTTGTATGGAAGGAGAACAGAAGGAATTCTAAACAGCATTTAGGTAACAGACTTACTGTATGAGATAAGATTATGGGGTCTGCTTACATTGTGTCAAATACCTTGTGATAACAAGCCTGGCATTTTGTTTTATCCCATTCAAAAAGATACTGAGTTGCCTGTGATGTACACAACTGGCTTAGCAGAAATGGATTTTTCTACCCCCTCTCCCTTCCCACAGCAGCCAGACCAAGACACCGAAAAGATACACAGGGATTGGGGGACCCTGCTGAATGGGATGAGCTGCTGTAGACCCTCAGAGACATGTGCATGCACATGAGCATCCCTTCACACACACCCAATTTAGGTGGGGAAACAGGAAGCCCCCACTATTTGATACCCCATTATCTGACAACTAGCTCATTTAACAGTTCCAAATTAAGGACAGGTTCCACTAATTCAATGGGGGTTGCACACTTTCATCAGTTCTTCTTGCTTACAAAGGCTCACTTGGAACCACTTGCAAGCACATGCTGCTCACAAAGCAAACTGATAGCGGTGAGGAAGGTGCTAGTCCTGCTGAGAGACTTTGTGAGCAGTGCATACATAGTCAGTAACAAGTGAGCCTCCATAAGTCCTTCATACTCCCTACAGTAGAGTACGTGGGTTCCACTGTTCAACTATGTCCATTTTCTGACAGTGATCCAGTCCTTAACCTATCAGATAAGTAGGGGAAGCCTGTATTTTCATTGTGCACTGAGCCCTTCTGTCCATGTAAAGTAGACAGTCCATTTATTCTATGTAAGTTGCACCCTACTTTTGCCAGTCCATTTATTCTATGTAAGTTGTACCCTAGTTTTCAGGGTTGAATGGTTCCATAGTAGCTTATCAAAAAATGTCCACAAAGATACAGAACACATTTGGACAATCATATCCTGGTTTAACAGAGTTAAGAAGAAATCCTTCAGTCACACTTTTGGGAATAAGCAAACAAAGCTACATGCCTTCCATTAACTACACTTTTCTATTTCATCCTATTTTGGGATATACTTTGGAACAAGTGAAGTTATGAAGCCATAATACAAAGTTGGCTTCATATCCCAACTTCCTAACTGGTTCACACTCGTTGTAAATGGCACAGAGATAGGGACAAGGGGAGACAAAGCTTATTAATATTTCTTTATTAAACCAAGATATGTTCACCTGAGGCTGCCCCAGAGTTAAAACAGAGATGGTTCCATGACCACAGGTCCCATCTTTAGATAGAGGAGATTCTGGATTCAAATGGAAGATCAGAAAGTGAAAGAAATTGCCCTCACAACTAGGTCCTGGTTCCCCCTCTGACACAAGAGGAGATCTTTTGGCTTTCAGCTCTCCAGCCTGAAGAAGTTGTATTGCCATTTTTGGATTCAATCTCAGAAGTCCAAGTGAAACCAAGATCTTTCTGCCCCCTCTTCTAAAACCCCTGGGAATAAACAACTGTGCAAAACAAGCTAGGATTCTTTAGCTCAAGACATTTGCTTAAATCAGGAGGGAGGCTTAGCCAACTCAGATGGAACTGCAGCTTTAAGTTGCTCTGCCTGGATATTGTTGCCACTGAAGCAACATTTGAGAATACTTCTTCACCTCAGCATGAGACTCGCATGGAGCTATCCAGGGTGCTACTTGCCATATTGGAGCCTGGCCTCTGCTCTGCTTGACTTTGCCAGCTTGCTACCTGAACCTCGCCTTGCACAGTGTTGCCTTGCAAATGCTCACTTGGTTTAGAACTCTGCAAACAGGAATCCACATGGTAGATTTCCACAGTCCCTGCCAGTCCAGGTTTCAGGCTCATCATCCCAGGGGCTGCAGCCAGACTTTATCATTAGTTAAGTTAAAGATGCTGAACCACAGAAGATCCTCCTCTCTGGATATGCAGGCTTGGCACCTACCACTCAAAGTCACAGAGATATGAAGAAGTTGCAATAGAATCTGCACTTCCTACACAAAGTGTTTTCAATACACCTTTATTTGACACAGCATGAAATAGATGGGATTCATAATTCCAATAAAAGGACTTGGGTTTAAATTAATAGGAGTGTGTAACAAAAAAAAGCTGTGAATGTCTTTTATCCACAGGCAAGTATTGTTGTCCAAGGAGACAGCTAATTATATAAAAGTGTTCAGTGTGTATGCACGGGTTCTGTCCCATGAATCCCCATTTAAAACAAAAAAAGCGGTCTCACATCCCATTATAGACAATGGATGTGACGTGTGCATATCCTCTGGATCCATTGCTATAATGGGACATGACACATCACATAACCTCACATTCATGCACATGGAGGTTGCAGTAAGGGAGGGGCCACTATATTGTGTTTTAAAGCTCCACCATTGTATAGCCCAAAGGTGCTCATCAATAACTAAGTCAACAGTCCCCAGGAGGCTTGATTTGTATCAAATATATTAAAAGGAACTGAGTTACCATGAATTATTCACAGTCTTATTGCTCATTTTCCTTACCACCCAAGAAGATCTATTCATCACTTTGTTTTTAAAAACGTATCATTTTGTTTAAGGGCTCCCGAAGCAATCCAACAATTTCTATAGCATTCCCCCCCCCTCCACCGCTCCACCTGGCTTATTATCTTCAGCCACAAATCTTCACTCTGTTTCTGACAGAAAAGATAATTGAAAGCTGTTATGCACTTCCAAGATTTGTTTTTTAATCATTTGCTGTGTTTTTGCTGTGCATAACAGTTCTGTGACATTAATCCTCACATTTGTAAGAGTTTTGCTGGCAGTATTGTTTGGAACAGCATCCAATGAAAGTGAGGACTAATTTGTTTTATTCTAAAAATTAAATATTTACTGCTTTGGAGACCCCTGTGGATAGAAAAGCAGAACATAATTTTTTAAAATTATTACAATTAGCTTTGCTGCTTTGTGATCATAAACAATGCAACAAAGGTCATTCTTTAAAGTTCTCCACAGGTTTCTTATTTCCTATCCTACCTTTATTTCCCAATATATTCTGATCAGTGATCTTTCTTTCTTCAAGTCCACCATCCTGAGCACTCCCTCAAAAGTTCCTTTTTTTTTATCCATTCCCCATCGGTGGTCTGCATACCTAGAACCTAAAACTTTTACATGGGACCACTTCTGTTTACTGCTTCAAAACTCTCCTCTTCCATAAAGTCTTCAGCATAACTTCTTAGTCCTAACACCCAATTATCAGTAGAGCTCCCCTTCAACAAACCCGCCTTTTCCCCTTGCATCATTTTGCACACCACCAGGTATTCTGTTACAAAAGAAGGTGGTGTTGCATATTGAACCATATTTTGACCACTGCTCGAAACATGCATCCCAATACTGTGGAAAGACACCACAGCAAGGGACATTGAACAAGATGTCCCAATGTGGTAGGGACAGGCAGATCCAGTAGGCCCTGGGAGAATTTTCAGTTCCCAAGATCCAGCCCTGAAAATGTGGAAAAATAATTAAATATCCAAATAGGGACTGGCCAGAGGTTCACTCTGTTTTCATTTGGAGAGACTATAGGGAGAGTCTTACCCAAAGGAGCCTTGGAGGGTTTGCACTGCATTTTGCCCCTCTTCCCTTTTTTAAAAAAATATATTCAGCCTGAAATCCTTCAGCCATCTTTAACTCACCTCTGCAATACAGATTCAGTGGCATGCTATACAGTCCATGATGACCTCAAGATGTCATGGACTATAGCTCAATGAAAAACCTACCACTGACCATGCTGGTTGGGGCTGAGGAGATCTGCAGGCCAAAACATCTCAGTGTCACCAGGTTGTTTATCCTTATTCTACCATGTGTTGCCTACAATCCCAGCCAACCAGTTTACTAACTAGCACAAACTGCACTGCCTTACGCTGGTAATATGTTGTGGGTGGAGCTGCATATCCCAGTGGCTGACACTGAGTTGCTCCTAGCCTGGCCCAGTGTCTGCATCATTCATCTAGCACTGGTTGTTCCAACATGGCTGATTGCATTGTCAGGGTGAGAGCATAAAGCAAAAGGTAACAAACTGACTTTGCACTGGTCTTCATGTCATCACATCCATCTTCGTCACCACCACTTATTTAATGCAGAAAGATCCTCAGAATTTGGTCTTAAGCATAATAACTTTATTCATTTTCCAAAAAGAAGCTCCTTATGCTTAGACATGTAGGCAGGAAGTAATCCAGCTGAAATGTCATCGTCTAAAATAGGGTTTCTATGCCAACAGTGCACCTCCCCATTTGTATATAAATCATGATATCTAGCTGTACCAAGCAAATGATTGAAGGAGCAAGGTTTGACTGTACACATATATACTGAAAGAGTCATCTCCAGTCCTCTCCCCAACATTACCACCAACCCCACCACTACCTATTTATGCAAAAGCATCATATGTGGTATTCAAAAATAAAAAATCTGCTTGTCATTAATTTATTTAGATATTATTAATTCTAATATCTTCTCAGTTCTGATACCTTTGTCAAAGGTCAACAGCTAAACCAACTTGGTATCATCAAGCTTCCCACAACAACCTTATTTTGACAAGAAGAATGAGCTCTCCTGGTGGTTGATATCATCACAAGGATATGCTCCAACATGCCATAGCCTAGATGCTTTAAACCAGAGGTGAGAATCTTGTGGCCCATAAGGGCTAAGCCTTCCCAATTCCACAAAAATCTTTATAAATGTTAAGGGGCAAAAATACTCCAAAATCAGAGCTCCAACCTTCCAACAGTGAAAAAAGTGCAGATGCCTCCACAAAACCGACAAATGAAAACCAGAAGTGACTTCTAGTTTCCTTTTTGCCCCCAAAGAAGCCAGAAAATGGAGCAATGCAGCACACTAGGGGGACACAGGGGCAAAAACTGGCTAGGGTACCTGTCAAAACAGTCGAAGCCTGCTTTGCATAATAAGATGAAGTAGGCAAGCTGTGGCCTTCCAGATTTTGTGGGAATATTTCTCCATAGTATCCCTTGCTGTTAGCTATGTTGGCTAGGACTAGTGGAACTGTCAGGGCATTCAGAATGTTAGTGTGGTATGTTCAAGAAGGTTTTTCCGGTGGATGGAAAGATGGGGTAATGTGACCTTGGAGGTTTGCTATGGTTAGTCTGCATCGCAAGGTCTTGCCTCATGAGTGGGCATCTAGCATGAGGGGAATGTATGTGGTGGATGCATTGGATCACCCAATGTATACCTGGGTGTGGTTAAGCCCTTAAAAAGGCTTAGAGTTTGTTCTGCAAATTGCCTTTGGCCACATGCCTCTGGCTATGCTCTTTGTCTGCCTCTGGCTATGCTCTTTGTCTGTCTTCCATGCTGGTTTTGTACCCATTGTTTTGCTTCTAGGCTTGCTGCTTAAAGCCCTATTGCTCATCTTGTGCTTTGTTTGAATAAACAGCACTTAGCCTTAATGCAATGAGTCTGCATGGCTAATTTTTCCAGTCTGGAGCAGCTGGCAGTGGTTTGGGACTGCTTCCTATGTTCAGTACTCTGCACATGCTCTGAGGTGCATACTTCACACCTTGACAGGAACAACGTCTGGAGGGCCACAAGTTATCCAACTGTTGCCACAGGGTAAGGGTACACTTTATAAGAAAACAGCAGACTTAAGCATCCTATGAGGCTTATAGGATTCTCAGGATTTATTCTTTTTGTAAGAGATGAGGAATCCCTTCAAATTCTCTTATGCTACTTCTGCCCTGACCCAGTTGATTGTGCTCTAAAATGATACATTCAACCTGCTATGTGAACAGTGCCAGCTAAATGCCCATAGCACATGGCAGCAACTATTAATGCCATGCCCAAGCCCTCTATACACAAAAGGGAAGCTTGCTTTCCTACGTAGCGGATTCCTGCATTTGCAGTTCAAAGGCTTAAGCCACCCAGTGCTCAGAAAAACTATCAAACTCTCTCAGCCAGCACTGCAGGCTGGCTTAGGTTTTTGGAGCAATGGCCTGAAAAAGCAACATTTGCAAGCTCTGCATAGAACTGTATGCATTAAGTGATTCATATAAAAGCCTTAAAAGCACAGGACAGCAAAATATTGGTAGAAAAAAAATTCAGAATTTGAGAATATCAAGTCTTAAAATAGAGGCATTTCTCATTCTGGTGACAACAAGGTGGTCTCAAAAAATGTTTGTTCAATGCATGACACTGATCTTTCCAACACAATCTTCCCAAAAGCAGGAAATATTATGATAGGGGCACAGCACAGTACTATCCTGATGACAGCTTTGGCACTATTTGGACTTCCACAGAGTCAACATGGAAACACTCATCATGTGACTTTGATTGCAGTGAAGGAGGTGAGGGAAAACAGCAGCTTGGCTAATCCATCACATGAAGGCTGTGCCTTGCATCCACTATATAACGCTTGCAATCAGTTCACAGTATTTATCGTGACTTGAAACAAAAATAAATACCATGCTAGTGCCAAGATTAACATGCATCAAGAATGTCTTCTGATTTTCTTTAATTGCTGGGGATATTCTGCAGGGCATCACTGAAGAAGAGCAGGTCAAGGTGACAATGAAACAGGAATACATCAAACAATATACATTTTTCCATATGCCCCAGAGGGAAATGAAATATTCCAGAAACACAAGAGAAAAGGAAGATGTCATCCAAAAACAAAGCACAGCAGCATAGCAGTAAAATATAGAACAAATACAGCATGTTTCTTATTGAGAGGAAGAGTGGCCAGTGGAGCTGGCGCCAGGAGACAAAATGCAACTCCTCCCGCAGCTGTTCCAAGCTGAACAGGAGCTCTGCCAGTTCTGAACTTCTGGTCTGGGATGTGGAGAGCTCCCATTCAACTGTGAACAGCTGCAGGTGATAAAATCAATTGTGGATTTGCTGCTGCTGCAAATCCATCAGAACTCCTCTTCTAAGGAAACCTCAGAAGGCAGGATCAAGATTTCCAGAGTAATATGCCTCAGAAAGACACATTCCCCTATTTTATCTCAACTGAAAAGGCAGAATTTAGGCAGAAACAGTGGCAGTGGGCAGAAGAGTATGACAAGAGTAGGGCATGATTTCCAGCAGATTTTGGGGCAACTTGACATGTGTTCAATGTCTAGATAATGTAATAAAGTCTGCACAACTCATTCTTAACACTGTTACAAATGGCAAAGTCTAGAACTTTTTACACCACATCCTTTCTTATCTCTTATCCTCTCTCTCCCTATTTCATTTCCAGTAAAGCTTGGGAAAATTACTTCTGGACTATAGTTCCCATAATCCTCTAGCTACAGTGACCAGAGGGGAGTCTGGGAGATGTATTCTGAAAAAGCCACTTTTCCACACTCTGATTTCAAGCCTGAAGGAACATTCTAGAGAACTCAAAAGCACACTCACAACTTTGTAGAGACATTCTGCTTGGCCCTAATGAAGGCATTACCTTACTGTGACTATTGGATATTTTTTTTCCAAATGGACAGATAGCTACAGTATTCATCTAAAAGTAGAAGGTAAAGTACAAAGTCAAACTGAGTGGATCTACTGATGGTTGTAAACTCTAATAACAAATTAATCCAGTTCAATTTACCAGAGTAAATAACAGAAAGACAAAGCTTCACTGGAAAAAAAAATTAAAAGCAGTTTGAAAGTATCACTTTTTCCTTTCAGTATACTCCCACCTCTGGCACCTTCCACATGTACTGGATAATAATTTTCATTATCTCAGGCTAGGATGGCCAGAACCAATTGGAGGACACCAGGCAAAGAACAACAAAATCTTCCTTCTGGATACTATCACTAACTATTGTCTAGAATCTAAGCAATCATCAATGCTTTTACATCTCACACATATTAAGCCGCAACTGTCTCCTAAAACTGGGTACTTATATATTGTATACCCATGTGTGAGAGATTTAAAGACATACCGGAGCAGTAGGCAGAATAAGAAGATAGGCTTCAACTACAGCGGAACATAAAGTCAGAGAAACTTTTGGCTTGAAATCTGGAAAGAAGGAAAGAGAATACGTTATTCAGCCTTATCTTTGGAAGTGAAATGCCATACGTGGCACAAAACGCCATTTTCTAGTGATTTCTGCTTACCATCTGCAGACTTTTCTAGAGAGAAGACAGTTGACAGGTACTGCATAACTTTCTGCATGGACTACTATAACGAGGCGTACGTGGGGCTAACCTTGCAAACTGTTGAGAAACTTTACTTGGTGCAAAATACAGTTGTTAGATTACAAACCAGCTCTGCAAACAGAACATCTTTCACCAAACACAATCTGATTTGTTTCTGTTCTGTTCCTGAGTACCTCTTAAGGTGCTGGTTGAAAGCCCTAAACCGTTCAGGACCCTCAAAGACCCCCTCCTTCCCTTGCACACACTTGCCTGAGTATCCAGAGCTTTCTCAGAGTTGACAAGTGACTTGTGACAATCTGGTTTTGGAATACGCTCCTCAGCGGAGAAACTCATCTGATGCCAAGTTTGGATTCAAGTGAAGACAACTATTCTGTTTACACGGGGAGGGGGGGGGATGTTTTAGGTCTGTGACCTTTTTAAATTTTTCATCTCCCTTGCTGTTTGGGGGACACTGCTATTTTTTCAGCTTTACTTCTCTATTTTCTGCCTTTTACTGAGCGAGTGTTTCCAGTCTGTTTATTGACTTGTACCGGAGTACCCTCTCTTTGTAAAGAGCTCTGAGCATCAGTTTCAAGAAGAGGAGCGCATGAAAGAGGGGTGTACAAAGGAGGAGGAGGTGAAAATACATTTAATAAACATCACTCCCCACTCAAGCGGGATCGACAGCGAGGGCGGTCTATCAACAAAGCCTCAATATGAAGCTGGGCTGCAGGATTTGCAGGGTGAACCAGCCGCTCCTGTACCAGCAGCGCTCGAGTGGGTAAGAGCACCATCGGACCGGGGAAAGCTCTTCTCTCTCCCCACGCCCTTCTTCCGCACTAGCCTGTTATAGCGCGATGATTCCACTTTCAACCTCCTCCGGCTGGCCCCTCCCGAAACTGCAAACCCCAGGATTCCAGAGGAGGTTGAAAGTGGAATCATCGCGCTATAACAGGCTAGTGTAGAAATGGTTTTTAGCAGCATGCGTAAGATCCTCAAAGATCTCCCCAAAGCATGCATACGATCCGTCCCCGGTAAGCTCCTGTGGTATATTTATGTGGGGCTTCCCGATGAGATGCGTCAGCTTCCCTATCAGACGGTGTCTTTTTAAAACAGTTTAAAACACCGCGTCACCGTGGGCTGGAAGCGCTTCCTATAACGCCGCTGGAGCAAAACAAACTGGGAAATTACTCGCTTGACAGCAAGCCTTAGGATTTTCCACACTAGACTGTTATAGCGCTTTTATTCCGCTTTCAAGATGCTATGGAATCCTGGGGTTTGCAGTTTCGGGAGGGGCTGGCCAGCCTCTCCCGAAACTGCAAACCCCAGGATTCTATAGGATATTGAAAGCGGAATAATAGCGCTATAACAGTCTGGTGTGGAAATGGTGCTTGGTTTTGGAGAGGACAAACCAAAAAAATGATTCAGGATCAGGTTGCACAAAGAAGCGAGCAATCCGCTCCAAAGGCTGCCGGGATCTGATCACGATCCCGTAGATCCGGGATCCCCCAGAGCCCACAGATCCTCCCACGACTAATGTCACCAGATTCCCAAAAGTCCCGCGAGTCTGCAAGGCGAAGAAGCCAGAGAAAAGCAACGAGCAGGGATGCCCCCCACACACACACCGGCTGTCTGTGTCACGCAACGTACCTGCCTGGGTCTCCCTCCTCTGGACCCGCGTAGCAGACTGGCATCCGCCTCCGCCGCTCCGGGCAACCGGGGAGCAGCTTTCATTCATAAGACTCGCCGCGCGCCGCAGTGAAGCAGCAGCCGCGCGCGCGCCCCGCCCGAAGGAAGGCGCCCAAGCTCCGCCCACCCGGGAGAGCGAGGTCTGGCGCGCGGCGGGAAGGGGATTCTGATCACGCGGCACCGCGGTCCGGACAGGGGCGGGGCCCTGGAGACCCTGGGGTGCTGAAAGTTCCTTGGTCGGGTTGGGCTGGGACAGGCTGTGCTGTGTTTTATTTTGTGATTGCTATGGAGAAGTGTTGCACACCTGATCTATTTCACTGCTTTAAACCATGCATAAGGTTTGTGGGGCTGCTTTTAAAAAGTTTTTAAAATCTGCATATAGAAACCTAGCACCTCAGGTATTCAAGTATAGTCCATCTGAATTGTAGGCCATTTCCGCACTAGCCTGTTCTAGCGCGATGATTCCACTTTCAAGCTCCTCTGGAATCCTGGGGTTTGCAGTTTCGGGAGGGGCCGGCCGGCCCCTCCCGAAACTGCAAACCCCAGGATTCCAGAGGAGCTTGAAAGTGGAATCATCGCGCTAGAACAGGCTAGTGCGGAAGTGGCCGTAGTGTAGTATAGTGTGGTTCACCGCACATTCCGCATAGTAAGAATAGCAATACTTAATAATGATAACATGTGTGATACTTCCAACTGTTTGCAATGGTTCACATGCATTGTCTGTAGTAATCCATATGACACACTTTTAAGGTGGTGGTGGTGGCGGTGGATTATTGTTTTTGTTTCTTACCTACTTCTCCCCATGAATGCAGGCATACAATAGGTTACATATATCAGTTAAAAACAGAAAATCAATTAAAAACCATAGTTAAAATATATATCATCTTAAAAAGAACAAATAATGCAAATACCTAAACACAGTCAAGCCACATTTAAAATTATTGTTGAAATTCACAATTTAAAATCATCAGGATAGGCCTGCTGGAAGAGACTGGTGTTGAATGGTGTTTTAAATCTGGAGAGCGTACTCAGCTGTGGAATCTCTTCTGGCAAGTCGTTCCACAGTCTGGGGTAGCAGAAGAAAAAGTCATCTGGGGCCATTTCTGCACTAGACTGTTATAGTGCTATTATTCCACTTGCAACATCCTGTGGAATCCTGGGGTTTGCAGTTTCGGGAGGGGCTGGCCAGTGGAATAATAGCACTATGACAGTCTAGTGCGGAAATGGCCTGGGTAGCTGTTGCCAGACTAGTCCTGGCCTGTGGAAGTAAAGCTGTCCCCCAGAGGCCCTGAGTGTGTGGGGGAGATTATATGGGAGGAGGTGATCCTGTAAGTAACCTGGACCCAAACCATGTCGGACTTTAAAGGTAATAACCAACACTTTGTACTTTGCCCAGAAACAAACTGGCAGCCAGTGGAGTGATTTTAATACTGGTGTAATATATTCATTCCTAGATATACCAGAAACCAGTCTGGCTGCCATGTTTTGAACCAACTGAAGTTTCCAAACTTGGTACAGAGGTAGCCCAATGTACAGCACAGTGTCCTCCAGCTCTAGGAAGGGTGTAGCTGGCATATCACCTGAAACAGACAGTAAGCTCTCTGGCCGTCACATCTGTCTGTCACTTGGAGCAACAGAGCCAAAAGCACTCCCAGGCTGCAAACACAGTCTTTCCGGGAGAGTATAACCCTGTCCAGGACAGATTGAAACACTTGGAAACCCAGGTTAGGACCCCTGGCAGTAGGCACATCCATCTTGTCTGTATTCTGTCTGTATTCAGCTTCAGATTCCTCATTCCAGCATGCAAATTACTGGGTGACCTTGGGCACATCACATACTCTTTTCTGGGACACAAACTGTCAGCCCCAGAAAACCCTGTGATAGATTTGCCTTAGGGTTGTAATAAGTCAGAAGCTATCTGAAAGCACACAACAGCATCAAAGGGCCTAAATATCCTAAAAGTACCAGATCCTGTCTGATCTTGGAGCTAAGCAGGATCAGCCCTGGCTGGTACTTGGATGGGAGACTGCCAATGAATACCAGGTGCTGTCTGCCATATTTCAGAGGAAGGAACTAGCAAAGTCACCTCTGAGTATTCCTTGCCTAAGAAAACCCTGTGAAATTCATGCGGTCACCATAATTCAACGGGAGACTGGAAGGCACATACACATACAGAAGGACATTGTAATCCATTAGACTATATTCTCATTCCAATCCCTAAGAGTTTAACACTTTTTTAACCAAAAAATAATAATAAAATAAAATAAAATAAAAAAAATTCAGCAGCAATCTAAATTGAGCAGAACATCAAACTGTACATCAAACAACTGTGTTAACTGCCATGTGTTAGCACATACCAGGAGTTTTCATTAATTCTGGACAAGGTGATGGATTAGGCATATTTTGAATGAAGTGAAAAGTAAGTTTCTAGGTTATTTGATGCTGTGAAATAAAGACTCAGACACTGCTCCCCATATACATATTTAATCATGTTTCAAAATCTTTTTTAAAAAAGTCTAATCACAGACTTCATTTAGCTCTGGAGAATGCTCAGTGGGTAATTGCTCTAACTATGCAAATTGTAGCCTAAAGCCCCAGATATGCTACATTCTCTTTTTTTTAAAGCCTAAATCCAGCTACTTGTTTCAACAGGGTAAACCCATCATATTAATTTCTAATTTCAATACATATTTTGATCCCATTGATTGAGTGGGTCCATTTGAGTTTGGACTAGCACTTTGATTTAGGCCTAAAGCTTACTGTTTTCCTGGAACATAGATAATTTCTTAAAATGGATACCACTTCACCCCCTGTGACAGGAGTGGGAAAAGTGTGGGTCATAACTGCATAGGCATCCAAATAGTCACCTCCGAAGGACCACAAAACTCCAGACCTCCCAATTTCTTAAATTTTGCCCCTCACAATAGCTTGCCCTCACAATCCCCTCACATAACTTTAAAATGAAAAAAAAACAAACCCCAAAAATCTCAAATTGGCCCAAAATCCACTGAAAACAAAAACAAAGGTGGTATGAAATCATTTCTTGTTGTTTTGGACACATTTAGAGGGGAGGTATGGGGCTGAAAAATGGCTTCCACTTCCTTTGCAGTTGTCCTATAGCCTGCAGAGTTTTAAAGTAAATGCCATACTGGTCCCTTTTAGTAGAACTTGGAAAAGATAGTTCTTTGGATGATTGTTTCCAGAACTATCAGCCAGCATGACATGTGGCATGACAGCTGAGGATTTTGGGAGCTGTATTCAAAAAGTAACATTTCAAGCTCTATCTTTTACCATAGCAGCAAGGAACAAGAAGGCAGACTTGACCCTGGGTTTCTGGTAGTCAACGGTGAATAATCAGCTGACATCAAGTCTAACAGAACCGGTGTTAAAGAATGCATCAGCAAGATGACCAAGGCACATTGGGACATCAATTAGGGAATGCTGATGCTCATCAGGACACTCTTGCTGGCATCCTGCTACACATTTTCACAATTCACTAACAGGATTTCTTAGAGCATCAGATACCTAGCTAAGTATACATAAAGTTATGTAATATATGACACGGTAGAGGACTCTGGTCAAAGTGTACAAAACTAACGAGAAGACAAAAGTTGCTTGCTTTGCAGCTTAGGTTGCATTTCTATGGCCAAACGCAGTAGGGAGGCCTTCCTCATTCCAAGAGCATGGAAATAATGACTTACTCTAATAGAGAGGGGTTGTGTGTGTATGTTTGTTTGTTTGTTTTTGGAAGCGCTATTGGCAAAATGGGTACAACAAAGTTACATTTTCTAAAGTAATGCAGTAAAGGAGTATTAAATTATTTTATTGGCCCTTATTGGTGAAATAAGCAATGTTTTCTAGCTCATTGTAAAAGTGACCTTTCAGTCAAAAGACAGAAATGTTTTTACTTTATCTCACAGAAAAATGTTACTTTTAAAACACTTATGATTTGTATGTTATGTAATGTGAAACAAATTTTACGACACTGCAAGTTATTCTGATCAACTCCTTTTAGAGATAAACTTTCAAGGCCCTACTGTATCCCTTCTTATGATTACTGCAATAGCTGGGATTCCCAATACATATGGGGGGTAACAGTAGCAATGTTACTGTCTCTTCTATTGATAATTAATGGAGGAGGGACTACCTATATGTTTTTGGCAAGAATTTGTGTGGGAAATAACCATATGTATTCCTCCTCTAAAGGAGAAGATTGTTTTATCAGAATTCTGTTTTCTAGTTTTGTGTACATACAACTCTAGCCTGTTCTCTTCTAGTGTTTGGTGCCTCCCACCACGTTTATCATGTTTAGATTACTAGTAGTTTAGAAAGGTTTCATCAAGGGAAACTTTGAACATAGTCAATAAATTATGAACTTTCTATTAAAATTTTCCAGTCTGCTGGCTTTGTATCATGTAACTTTTAAAAGCTTTTAATTTGCTCTTGTAGCAAAAGGAAATTATTTTAAAACATTACTTTGATTCTCAAGGGAAGGGGGAAGCAAATATAGTCTTGGAAGCTGCATGAATCATCAAAACTCAGTACTTTTATATATGGCCTCTGTGATGCAGCAACGTAGGAGCTTTAGACTAGCCTTCCTCAACCTACGTGGGGCCTTCCAGATGAACTCTCGTCCCCAGTGGCATAGCCAATAGTCACAGATCTATACTGACCAAGTCCTTTTTGCACAGTTTTTGTTGCCCATGATGTTCTAACAGGAAGAGCCAGCTGGCTTTGCCTTTCAGTGCTGTACTTGTGTTTGTCAGTCCCACTGAAGATGTTTTGACTAACTCCATCTTCAAGTGCAAAAACAAAGCAGCACAATTATTTTCCAGTGGTTTGCTTTCCTCAGGTTTGAGCATGCCTGTGTTACTATGACAACAATCTAACAAGAGATTCACGCAAGATGCTTGGCTGGTACCAGTCCAGTGTTTCATGCAAAGAAAGTAATTACACTCAGGCAGGAACAATCCCTGCACAGCAAGAACCTAAGAAGAGACCTGCTGGAGCAGACTGATGGCCTATCCAGTCCTGCATCTTGTCATCCAGATACCTTAAGGAACCATCAATCTGCTGTTCCAAAGTAGCCTGCCTCTGAATGTGAAGGTTTCTTTTACCCGATATTATTGGCAGCCATTAAAAAGCCTATCTTCAACTGATTTATCTAATGCCCCTTTATAGCCATTTAACTAACACAATATTATCATAATATTGTGCAGTGTGAACTAAAAGTCAAATGAATTCTGCATCACCATTATAAAGAACTTTTAAGCTTTAGCTCCCAAAGAAAGCTGGAGATAGATCAGGGGGTTGGACTGGATGGCCTGTGTGGTCTCTTCCAACTCTGAATTTCTATGATTCTATGATGCTTCTTTGAATGTTTCCTATTTGATCAACTGTGCAAGTGATAGGCTGAAGACAATTCACACTTGTATGTTCCTTCTACTCAATGAAGGAAAGTTGGGTTCTGTAAGTTGTCTACATTATTTGAATCATGCTCCCTCCCTTGATTTCAGGACTGTTACACCTAATAATCTATGCACAAATTTCTATTTCCCAACTGTGTTAATTTTATCAGGATTGCATAAACCTCTCTGATGACCCTTGTACTTCCTACTGGCTGCTAGACAAAAGTTTTTAACTGCTTTGTATCATTTTAAATGTATGCTTTAAACTGTATTAATAGTTTAATTGTATTTTAATATTAATATTTATTGTGTTTTTAACTTTATTGCACTTGTTTCATTTTGTAAGCTGCCTTGAGCCCTGGTTTTGGGGAAAAAGTCGGGTAAAGCAAAGTTAACAACTCTTTCTACAGATGACAGAGGAGGAGGAGGAGGAAGATAAAGTCCTTGAAGTCTGTATTTCACTGAAGAGGTTAAGAGTCCTTGTGAAGACGAGCACTGACAGGTATTTTCACTAAGTAAATGTATCTCAGTTTAAAATGCAGCACTGGAATTTATGATGTACTGACCAGGCAGGACTTGTTTGAAAAATCTTGTGTACATCAGAGACAGCCATGATGTTGCCATAGCAGCAACCAAGTGTGCGTGGGTTGATAGTGAACAGTCCCTACAGGAACACACAATTAAGTTTAGGTATTTAGCAACCACACACTTCAATTCCTTTACAAATGAGGGGAACATAAATAGGAAATGGAGCATTGGAAAATACTAAGATCATAGAAATGGTGAATGCATCTGAAATACACGAAGTGCTGACAATACAGGCATTCCCCATTTTTGATGATCCACTCTTTTGACAGTAGCCAAACTACTTATCTTTTCCTCTCCGTCCATCCCACCCCTTTGAAAACCTCACCCAATCAGAAATGCCCTCATGGAAAATGCGGTGGATCATTGTTGTTTCATGCAAGCATATTTCATTCAGAAGCTTTTTTTTAAACTTAGCCAGCCTACCCACTTTCCATCTGTCCCTTGCTCTTCCTCTTCTCCCATTCCACACATTCTAATCATACACACCAGTTTCTCACACTCATACCAGACTTGTTGCTGCCCAGCCATCTTAAAGATTACATTCTTCATTTTGACAATTTCTGGGTTTTGACAGTGCTACGACCCCTAACCTGTCAAATAAGCAGGGGACACCTGTATTACCAGAGGAAAGCTTTCCCCATCTGAATATTTGCATTTCATTTTCCTAAATCTGCTTTAATTAACTATATGTTTCTTAAAATATGCCCCCCTTGCTAAAAAGATAGGCATAATTCCACCAGTGCAATTATCTCCAATTACCTGAATAAGGATGAAAAACAGAGGCTAAGTTGTTTGTAATTTGGTACAATAAAAGTTCCACTAGCTCCTTCCTTCATCCAAAGTGGAAAGCTTAATTGTACAAAGAAAACAAGAGATAGAATTCTCATACATGAAGACCACCCATTTCACTAATTTACAGGTCCACAAGGACACAATTGGTGATTAGTACTCTAGCCCAGTTACAGCCATGAAGGAAATTTGAAGCCTCCTCCTGTCACAGCCCTACTCCATACGAGGTTCGGGTTTTAGTAACTTTCTTTCCTATCAAGGTCTGCATTCTGTCAGAGGTCACTTGTCAAAATTCACACAACTGTAGGGGGCAGAGTCAAGGCCAATAACAGGCAAGACGACCCCTTGGTCTTTCTGTTTCTCCAGCCCTCTTCTCTCTTTCTCCCTCTGTACTTGCTGGACTGGGACCTCATCACTTCCATTGGGGCTTGTAGGTTCATTCAAGTCTCAGGAACCTCTACAACCTTCTCAGCCCTTCAGCTACACATTTGCTGAAATTGTGTGCAATAAGGTGTTGCTATCATCAGTTACTTCCTGTCTCTTTGAGTACAGTGTTTTAAAACCTACCCTTCTTGTTTTCTTGATGGTGTCATGAAATGTCTTAGATGCTTTATAGAAAAAGGAGACAGGTGTGGGGAGGGAAATGTTTCTAATAACAAGAAACGGTGTAAGACTAAGATCTCAAAAACCAGCAGCACTTTGGAACCATTGTAATTGCAGCCATTTTCTGGAAGGAAGGGACCACCTTTCAACAACAAGAGATTGCCAGGAAATTCTAATTATACATGATTATCTCAGGAATGATGGAGAGGAGATGATCCAGACAAGGCAATGCTAAGTAGTGAATTCATATATTTTATTTTAACGCAACAGTCTCTTGTTTTTATTAATCTTATACAAAAAGTAATTTTGCATATAAAATAGATATTCCTTATATAGTTTGTAAGGACACACACTCCTCATCAGCAATACTACAGCTTTATGACTCAGTAAGACTGTACTGAAACCAATCCTGTTCCTGAGTTAACCATGAAATATAACTTCACACTATATTGCTACAGTAACAAGACATTTTACAGTAACAAAGTTATAATGTTAAAAAGGTTTCTGGTGCCTATAGAGCCAAAGTAATCAGTGCAACCAATGCTACTAAATCTTATCTGATGGAGGTCAAAATGCAAATCTACCCAACACACATGAGCTGTGCTGATTTATTTACTTCTAAAATTTAAAGTTTTACATAGTAGCAAAAATAAATATCACTTCAAAGCAAAATATAAAATTGTTTCCCCCAAAAGGTGGGATTTCAAGTAACTGAAAAGAATACAGTATTCATGCATAATGCCTTCCTCTCAGAAATCCAATTAAAAAAAATTACTATGATAGTGAGTGCACTAAGTGGAGCCCTAATGTTGCATTTTTTTATCCTTTAAAACAATATATTTCTTTACTGGAGTGTCCAAGATCTTGCAGAAACCTGAAATGAAAACAAACAACATGAATCATAGCGGGCTAGGAAGGACAGAGGCCATAGCAACAAGCTAAGAGCACAACCAGCACTTTTCAGTTGTAAAACGGAACAGTTAGTTTGTGCTGCAAAGTTTTAACCTTTAACAGTACATTAGTTTCCAAACTGAAGAATACTGAACTAAGTCTCTCAGAATGTCAATTGTTAACACGTAACCTGAAAAAAAAAGAATATGCATTTTCCAAATCTTCCTGTGTGGTTAGCTCGCTGCATATTATATAGAGTTCTTCTGCACATCTGCTTGATGTACTTTGTCAATGTATTTGCACTCAAAACACTTAACTCAAAAACATTATTCTAATTCAGACTGCATCTGTTCAATGCCATTAGGAAAAGTTTCACCCAAAAACAGTAAGTTACAATCTAAGCAATACCTATGGCTCTAATCACAGGCCCAGTATGTCCCTTGTCACTCATCCTATCCTCTGTCACAGAGACTTCTTGCTGCTCAGGAATGGTTTATCCTGCCTTGGTCTACCCTGGTCATTATCCATCATACATAAGTTGCTCAAGTATGAATGGATCAATATCCATTCTGTGTCAATATAGTCAAGTAGAAATTTATATGCCACTTTGCCCTTATTTTGCTGACAGAGTAAGTGTGATAGTCTGTTTTCAAATCTAAATCTTGTTATAGAATACAATATGTAATTATGTTCACACACAAACACACACACAGACACAAGTGAGCCCTGCACTTTCATAGTGACCCCCATGAAAATGGAAGAAACATGAATAAAAATAAAAACCATGGCTTTTTTTTTAAACTCAAGAACCTTTCTCTAGGTCTTCCAGCACAATTCTGTTGTCTGGCAGAAGTGGATCACAGAATCATACTGGAAGACCAAGAGATTCCCAGAGAAAACATTTTTTCTTTGGCAAGGGCAAACAGAGTAAGATTTTTTTTCTAATAAACAAAATAACCCACAAAAATCAAATCTACCAAGCAAAAGAGGAGGGGCCACTGTATTATTGGATATGACAAGTCAGTACTTCTCTCTTTCACTTACTGTATTGCTTGTTCCATGAAAGCTAATGGACCACAGATACATATTAGCACCTTTGAATCACATTTACTTCTTTTTACAAACTGAGAAAGGAGAGAGGAAGAAATTTTTCCTTGTTTCCCTGTCCATCCTTCTTTTGGCTCTGAAAGGACAAACTGAATATCAAACCTGAGAGAAACAGAGACACACAAAGTGTAATTAAGATGCAGATGATTAAAACAGATCTTTTTTGTTGTTGTTTACATCATAATAAATTTTACAACCTTGCATAGCCGTCACTTTAAAACAGTGAACATGGATCTAAGCCTTACAGGAAAAACTGGAATTAGCATTCTGATCTTTTAAGCACTTTTGTACTTGCATATTTATCTATAGTGCTGCTTGAATAATATTGCAATAGCGGGTTGCACTGAGTTACCTTTCCTTTTGTGGAAGCATCTGAGAACCAGTGAAGATGAATCACTGGACTGAAGTAGAGCACATTTTCACTGATTCTTCCCTTCCTGCTGTACACCAGCTTCCCACCAGTTTCAGAGTCCCTCTTCCCCACAATCATTCAGGTTCAAACACAGTGATGAAGATGGAAGACCTGGAAAATTTCCTTCCTCCCTTCCCTTCCTTGAGCAGTAGCGTCATGTTTCATGGATACTCTGGATCCAATCTAACAAGATTTTACAGTGTTACTCAGCCAGAAGTATTAACATAACATGGTATGCTGACATAGCTAGTTACTGAGTTGAGGTACTAATATCACCCACAACATCAGAGGAGCTTTTAATTGCCATTAATATGCCATTCTCTGCACTC
The DNA here is from genome assembly GCA_948474755.1 of Ctenosaura bakeri. NCBI lineage: Eukaryota > Metazoa > Chordata > Lepidosauria > Squamata > Iguanidae > Ctenosaura > Ctenosaura bakeri. The sequence goes on along the minus strand of CAOLHI010002420.1, from coordinate 92,820 downwards.
TACACAGGACAAGTCTCTGAACAAGAGGATACATTGACACAAAATCCATCATTAGAAATGGCAGCATACCCAAACCAGTTGTATGGCATTTCAATCTTCCTGGACATTCAGTCTCTAACTTACAGGCAGCTTTTCTGGAATAAACAATTTCAAAGGAAGACTAGCTAGAGAACAGCTGAACTCTGTTATATTCAAAAATTCCTGTCCATTAGCAGAGGTATGAATAGAAACAATAGTTTCTTAGCACAGCACATTTACCAATATATGGGTCTCCTCAGAGTGACACATTTAACAAAATTTTCTCATTAGAAAATTTCTCCACTCCCAAGTAACTGACTGGCAGGTAAGTAGAAGGTACTGCTTTTTCATGCCTCAGAATTAACTAGGCAGCTACTTGACAGACCTGTATCATCTTACACAGCAACTTGAAGGTTCACAGCCAGTGTCAAAATGTGCATAATTCTATATCCATTATACTGAGATCCCACCCCACAAGTATTTATGGTTTTAATACTGTACTCTATCTGTACATCGGAAGAAGTGAATTGAAATCCACAAAAACTCAGGCTACAATAAGTCTGTCTCAAAGGTGCTGCTAGATTCTTCCCCTTCCCTTCCTTTCTGTACTAAAGCAGATTACTACAGTTGCTTCCTTGAAAACTGTTAGTAATTCAGCAAGTTACCTTCTTGGAGTGCAAGTAGTATACAACTGATGGCTGGTTTGGTGATTAGAATAATGAGTAAATTCCTTTGTTTCTTTAAAGAGCTACCATTCTAAGCTCTGTTCCTGCAAAGCAGGACCTCAGTTGGGTTAAGTGCAAGGTCCAGCCTGCATCTTACCTCAGGACATTTATTTCAAGGAAGTCCCAGAATGCCCTAAATATCAGCAGGAGAAAAAGATGAAACTCTGTCCTATACAGTGAGTACCTTGCTGTGTTTGGAAAAACAGAAAGCTACAGCACTTTTAGAGTTTTCCCTATTTTTGATATCACAAAAATGTTTCAATATCATGAACTTTACAAGCTGCTTTGAACAAGGAGATGAACACTGTGTTGCTAGGAAACTCCGCCACAGACAGAAACATAATTCCTATATTTCCTGTCAAAATCAATAAGAAAAATAAATTCCCTCGTGGTTTGCCATTAATGTCAAGCAGGAAGTCACACTTGTCCTTTGTGTCTGATTTATAAGGATATAAAAACTATGGAAGAAAAACTTTCTACATAGTCCCCTCTGTATCCAAAAATGATTAACTGTTTCCATATCAAGCAGAAACAGGACACTGGTCAGAGCAGAGCATGCAACCTTAAGCAAGATGAATAATAAATGAACACGGCCACCTCTACTGCCAAAAAGTCTCATTAATAATTCACCGAAATAGTTTGAAAGGTAACAAAGAAAGGCTTTGTCTTGAACGTTTAAGAATTTAATGCAAAACAGGAGTATAAATACAGAGTGACCTAAAGAGAGGTTTGTTTGTTTGGAGTCCAGGACCTCAAATCTACATTGGCAAATTCCTTGGGATATTTTAAAGCTAACCAGTACTGCCCAATATGCCTGACTTGCAAGGGTTTCAGTGACACTTTGCTTCTGTAGAAATAACATACTACTCTTTTGCCCTGTTTATGAGTCTGGGAGTAAGCTGGCCTCGCTTCAAGGAAAGAGTACAACAAATACCCAGCTGCAGTATCCACCTGACTACAGGAAACTAGAAGACCACCATCTGATTTTATGTCATGGAGAGTAAGTGTAATGTCAATTATTGTCTCAGGATTTACCAGGCAAGAGATACAACAAACCTTCACAGATCAGTTTCTGTACATCAGTACCTTGCATCATTAAGGGCTAATTGCTCCAGTTGACTCCTCCAAAGTATATCATCCTCTGTTTTATTGAAGAACACCAACTTTGCTACCCTTAAAAAAAATTAGAGTACCAATATTTAAATTCACTGCCATTAGAAATATTGTGCACAAGAAGAACACACTGAATAAGGCAACACCTGAGACTCAAGGCCTCCTCAGTAAGGAATGCTTTTAGCCATACTAACACAATGTGTAAAGGACTCCTACTGACATATGGCCAAGGAAAGAGTCTGAAGAGGGGCAAAGGAAAGACTACAGCTACTTGGCTTTTTATTTTTGCTTGTCCCTGCTTTGTTTTCAGCCTCCTACACACACTCTTACTATTTCAAGCACACCCATCTTATGCTGCTACCTGTTAATGTTCATCTACTCCCACTACTGGATGCAGGGAGAGAGACAGGGAACATTTTAGGAGCAGGAAGGCCTTATGGAATCATTTTGCTTGTTTCAGAATAACAGAAGAAAAAAATTAATGCATTAGCTGCACACAGTGTAGAGACAAAAGACAAAGCCAGGGTCCAGCTCCTCTGAAAGGTCTCACCTCCAAATTCTGTGCCCAATCAGTTTCCTGTCAGATTTCTTTATTTAATTTCACTCTATATCAATATCTTAGGGTGAGATACAATGAAGCCAACAATTTAAAGCTTTATAGAGTAAAGGGTAATTTAAACAATCTAGAAACATACTAAATAGGACAGCAATTTAAAATAAGTTAAAACAGTTAAGGACCAGGGGCGTACAGCAATTAAATAGAGTCATTATACTGCAAAGGCTTTAACAAAAAGCCATTTAAAAAAAATTAGAACCAGCACTAATTGGACCTCCAACAGGCACTCCACAAGTGGGGTACCACAGCACAGAAGGCCCTCTTCCAAGTCTTCCCATAGTGCTTGGCTCCCACTGGTAGGACACAGGGGTCACTTCCACCAGAAGTCAATCCTCAATCAGGGTATATAAGGGATAGCACTCTCTCAAGGTGAGTTCCCAAGCCATTTAGGGAAATGCCATCATATGCACCTTTGAACTGAAACATATTGGCAGCTAGTACAATTCCTTTAAAACTGGCATTGTGTAAACTCTATACAATGTTCTGGCCAACAATTCAGCTGCTGCATTTTCCACAAGCTGTACTTTGAGTCATATCCAGTACACCTCACAAAGTAGTAGCTAATCAGGATGTTACCAGCACATGGACTACCATGGTTAGGTTACCCCAAACACATAATTGTGTTCCATTCACAATGTATAATAATTTACAATACAGTATTTCTCTATTCTGCTTAGAGCTACCAAACAGAAAAGTGTGAACTGGCTATTAGATAGTGAAAAGTTGGGAACCCAGAAATCCCCTGTGTTGGTAGATGGTCCAATATTAGAAGACCACTTCTTATCCAAAGCAATCACTGAGGAAAGGAAAAGAAAGATGAGATCATGGTGATGGCCTCCACCCTAATGGAGGGAGGGTTAGCCCCTCCTCAAAAATATTTACCAAGCCCAAAACTTGTACCAGCATTATAACAAGGGTCTGGGAAAGCAGCAAGCTGGTCAGGATAGGCTTCCCCATCCCATCCTCTGAACATCATAACCTTATATAAGGGAAGTGGTCAGCGGGTTTCTTGTACAGTCCATAACCTGAGTAGCATAGTGGAGAACAGAGGTCCCGCCACCTCCCCATGTTGCCTGAGATAGCTCTCTTAACCCTGTTGCCTTTTTCAAATGAGAAAGGCCTCTGTGGACACTTTCTTTGTTTTTTTTTAAAGAAAGGGGGGAAAAGAAACACAGCAGCAGCTTTGAGAGTAACTCATGGTCATCCACAAATCCTCAAGCTAAAACAAAACAAAGTCTCAAAGGCGCTTGCCAGCTTCCTTCATCTCCCCTGCCATCTCCACTTTATGCTGCAACGGACTAACACAGCTGTCTCTTTGAAACCAAAAGAAAGAGGGAGGACCCAAAGGCTTTTTCTACATACCTGGAAAATCCCTTAAGTATGCAGGAAAAAAAATCCCTAGTCTGGCCTTTAAAAATAACCCCATAGGCCTAAAACCAGTTGCAAGTCCTAGCTACAACACATCCACTGAATAAGTGGAATTTGCATAAGGATTTGAATGGGCCTACTCCAGTTGGAAATAATAATCAACCAGTACACATGTGCTTTGAATGAAATACATGAACCGTTTAGGACAGAACTACAATGTTCACCTGGAACTAGTCATGGCTGTAAGGACAGAAACCTACCTCAGAGTATTGCTACTAGTTAAAGTGTAGTTTAGCAGTTTAACCATTGGTGTGAATCCTGTGCCTCCTGCCAACAAAAACAGTTCTTCTACCTCTTCAACTTGTACAGTTGTGAAGTTACCTTCAGGATTACTCAGAGAAATATACTCCCCTGTAAAAGAAAAACCAAACAGTACAATAAATAGTAAGGAGGAGATAATGGTGGTGTTTTGACTATCCACCCACAAAAATAAATATAAGTTTGCATGACTGCACATTTGTAGACAGAACAATCCATCACTCTTTAGGACAATATGGAAAAGGGTAATTTTTTTTAACTGTTTGAACCCAGATTTCTGGTTGAGCCAAATTAAAATGCCAACTAGATTGCTTTTTAAAAAATTTTTACATTAATGTGTAAAATGTAAAAAATTTGAAAGGGAAACTTCATAATAACTGGTATACTGTATATAGTCTTAGGATGCCCTGAAAAGGGAAAAGAAACACTTACCTATTTGCAGAGTATCAAGTACTGGTGTGAACAGTCCACTGGGATAAATCTTGATCATAAAAAATATATGTGTCTTATCACTGCAAGAAGGACTTTTGAATGTTGATACCAAGGAAGATGACACTGGTGTATATGGCTTCACTATCTCGGCACCTAAGCAAACAATGTGGATGAAAATTGCGCATTAGATATCAAAAGAACATCAGTCACAATTTTACCACAGAGGGCTGCATGGTATGCCAAGAGCAACCCAGGTTGACCGGTAGCACTGATGGGACCCAGGAAGAAGGGCTTCTGAGGACAAACCTTGGGAACAGGGAGCCCTTTCCAGTTCACTCCCAGATCTTCAAAGAAAGTCCAGCTCAGGCCAACAAAGATTGTCTTGGGCCCTGACTACCTCTTCTTATTGTTTCAGACTGGTGACTGCTATGGACAAGCATTGGTCACTAGGGGGCAGGGTCCAAAAAACATTTTCCAGTGAATGGGATCAACCTCATATAAACATGATGCATTCATAATTTGTTCTAATCCCTAAGTCTAGTACAGCCTTATCGTGGTGATGTCGAAGACTTTGGGCTAGATCCACTTAGAACAGCAGGTAGGGTTCGGGATGGCATGTCTGTCCTAGATGGAAGCTTTTTATGAGGAGAGTGACACATCACAGGTGCACAGCTCGATAGGTCCCATATTCTCATTGTTGCCAACATGGTTCCCCTTAGCAGGGTTAAGAATCAGACACCATTACCATTTTACCCACAACCCTGCCACTGGGTCATTGCCACCTCCCCACTCCTCATACAGCAAGTACATTGCTTTTTTTAAGTTTGGCTATAATTTTGTAGTCCAAATGTTCCTTTCAAGCAGCATAAATCTTACAGTTTACAAAAGTGACTGAAATCTAGACATAGAAACCTGCATTACATCTCTCCTAGATCATTTGAAAATTCTACCTTTAGATTGTGAAAAGGTGTCAGACTACATGCAAATAACATATTGGCTTCCTTATGATAAAGAATATTTTGAATCTGGCTGCCATTTCTTAGGCAATCTTATAGTACTGTTCGTTATTAAACAGAACCAAATAAGATCTACAAATTAAACCTCTGAAGATTGTGAAAACTTGTTTGAAGGCAACACTGCAAACAGATGACCAACTTACTTGAAATTCCTGCGTGTCTGTGTACAGATACACACACACACACACACGTGTGTGTGTGGGTATATATGTGTGTGTGTGCACGTATATGTGTGTACACAGCCACCCCCCGACCTCCCCCACACACAGAAAGCATTTTAAAAGTATTTCATTTATGAAGACAACCAACTCATTGATTCTGAAATCTCTCCAAGTTCTGAAAATTCTAATGCACTTTTTAGAGGGATCAGATTGGAGTGTTGTCTTTTTCTAGAAACAGTAATAGATTTTCTACTACATTACCTGTAATTGTTTGTTTGAGGTAAACATGGTGCCCTACAGGGACCTGGAGATGAGTTCCTGGTGGTAACATTAAACAGAAGAGCCTAGTGTCATGAGTGACATTTGCCTTTGATAGCAGTTTGCATTTTCTGTAGTATAGACCTTGGAACACAGAAACAATACAGTTAATTCAATTTGCACCCTATTCAAATATTTATATGCTTAAAACATTTATAAATTTTCAAGATGAACAGGTTGCTTGCTGAGCAGCTTTGTGCAGGTGCACAAATCACCCATGCATGAGTTTTTGTAGAAATTATTCCATTACTAAAATCCATCTTCTGCAAGTGGAAGGAACACTTTGGATCCAAACCAATATTGCATAAAATCTATATATGCATACACTGCTTTAACTCTAGCGTACCAGCATCTTACTCTTCTCCCTGGCTCACTGGAAAACAGTAACTGTTTGTATCTCATTTCAGATAGTCTGTGAAATACTGCCCAGAGGCTGTGGGAAACATTTTGAATACACTTTAAAAAAACAACAACAACTAGAGAATAGAGCACCCTTGGGACCTGCAAAAACAACCTTGAAGGTCTCCATGTGGCCTATGAGTCACAAATTCCCCACACATGACACAGAAATTTATATTTTATGCCTGTGCTTTTCAGGACACTTACAACAAATTTTAAAATCACATTATATTAATATACTTTCCACTAAAATACAACAAAACAGAGACAAAGCCTGCAAATAAAACACAACCCTTAAGTAAACCATCAGGAGAATTCAACTAGTGTTCACTGACACAAGGCATCTATCTGTTTACTGGGGAAAGAGGTCTTATCCAAGCTATTCCCCCTGCCTCCTATAGACCTCGTTCCTCCATGTGCTCTGGAGATCTAATGCACCAAAAAGAGATGGAGTATACAGAAATTAACAAGACTAATTACCTCTGTCTGTGTGCTTTACAAAAGAGTTGTGACTTTCCAGTGGCTGCCCAAGAGTTTTCCAAGAGAGAGTTTCTTTCTTCTTCAGGACAAATTCGACCTTTCCCACTTTTTCAGAGACCTGTACTAAAAATATACATAGTGTTGTTCTATACTAATACGAGCACCATGGCCTAAATCGAATGTAGCACTAGCACAAAAGCATACTCTCCCCTGCTCTTATTCTCCTGCACCTCTTGCTGACATTCAGACACTAGTGCCAGAGGGTTTCAAAGCCCTCTAAGGCATGTTTTTGGGATACAAAGGAGGCAGCATGGAGAAAAGGAGATTGCTCCTTCTTGATTCGACTGATGGAGATAGTTCTATCAGCAGAAGTACACTGTTGGATCCTGGCCAATATACCCTTCCGAAGAAAACACTATTACAACATCCACAATCCACCAGCACCATTGCTCAGCAGCTCCACTCAGCTGATTAAAGTGTGTGGGTGGAAAGTCACTGAAAATGGACTCTACTTGCTAATCTTCTAAATAGCAGAAGAGTGTGTGTGTGTGTGTGCGCGCGCGCGCGCAGGTGTGTGCATGCGCGCCTACTGTAGGTTCAAATGGATGGATTAGTTTTAATGAATTAAAATCTGTCTGTATCCAACAGCAGCATCTTGATTCACCAGGTGCCACTGAGTTTTGGCTCCATAAGACTAAGAGGAGACTTTGAAAGGAAGAGGTCTACTCTAGGATAAGTGCTCTACACAAGAGTAGGAAGCCTTGCAGTTTGGTCGAAACGGTTGTAGCTGGTTTAGGGTGGAGTGACAGAGGACCAAGCTATTAAAACCTTCATTTCTGCTAGAACAACACAAGATCCCACAACTGCATGAACTGCCTTGCCTGTTTCTACTCCAAATGCAAGCATGTATATCTGTGCATGCGTGTATACCATATGTACAAAGTAAGACAATAAGAAATTATTGTATTGCTTTTATTTTTTCCATCTGGATAGCATCTTTTTGTGTTTTGTGATTTTATTTGCATGTTCTTTCAGGACCGAGAGAGAGAGTGTTTACCTGTGTGTGGGAGAGGGGGCAGTGGGGTAGGAGAGAGCAAGAAGGGGAGAAGAGCTGATTATCTGTTTTTAGGGCCACCTTATCTTTCAGGCTGCAATCTACCTTTAATCCTTTTATCCAATGGTAAACCCCACTGAATTCAATTATACTTATTTCTGCATCAGGTCAGTATAATTTTACAGATGGAATATGCTTCAATCTACAAAGGCTGGTACCTCTAGCTGGGACTCCTGCAAGAACCAGACCTTGGTCTTTTGTCTGGCCCACTTTCCACCTGGCTTGGGAGGATGGCCCTTTACTGACTCCAGCTACAAAGATTGCTGCTGCTGCTGAAGAGACTGAGAAGGTAGGGTGTTCTTTGGGGAATGCAGCTGGGGCAACATTTAGCTTTAGAGAAAAAATTATTTTTGTTCCATTTGGATTGTTCTTTCTCTTTTGTAAAGAAAATAAGAACCACCGTAGGATCAAACAAAAGCCCTAGACTATAATAACCTGGGGGGGGGTCCATCCTGGTGGCTGGTAAGGGTGAGGAAGAGAATCAGGTGAAACAAAGACTGAGTAAATGCTGGAAATGAGGGGAAGACCTATGGAGAAAAAAAAAGTGGAGAAAAGGAGAAAAGAAAACAGAGATATGAGGGAGACAAAGGAACTTAAACAGGGTTGATTCAGGGTGAAGAGACAGAAAGGCCAGCTGAAAAGAAAAGGCTGGGATGAGGGAGAGAGAGAGCATTGCACAAAGCAGAGTGGGAAGAACAAATGAGTTTTTAATCTGGGCCAAGATATTTTCTTTCCTAGCACCTAATAAGACATCTCCCACATACACAATTTAAAAAAAAATTAAAAAAAACAGTAAAGTAATAAATATTCAAGGCATGCCTTGCAATGTGCTTCTTGGTCTCACTGTGTGAGTTTTGGTTGTCACAGATTTGTTTTAGCAGATATACTGTGTGTGTGTGTATGTATGTGCATATATGTGCATTGCGTGTGCATGCATGTGCACACGCGCGTGTATATACACGTGTATATATATAGTGCATTGTAATGAACATTCAAGTCATTTCCAACTTATGCCAACCATAAGGTGACCCTATCACATGGTTTTTCTTGGCAGGATTTGTTAAGAGGACATTTGTCTTTGCCTTCCTCTGAGGCTGAGCGAATGTAACTTGCACAAGGTCACCCAGTAGGTTGCTACAGTTGAGTGGGGATTCGAACCCTGGTCTCCAGTCCTAGTCCAACATTCAAAACACTACTCTACGCTGGCTGTCTTATCATCAACCACTGAATTTATTAACCAGATGCAATTTTTAACAAGACATATTTTGATCATGGGAAGACATACTTACTTACCTATGATATCCTCATGAACTGCATAACTCAGTTCTAAAACAGAAGCATGTATTCTGATTTAATATATAATAGAAATAAAAATAAAATTCACGCTTCAGTCAATATTATTTTTAGAAGCACTGTTTGTTAAACATGAAGGTGACAAAACAATAGGAAGACATTTGAACGTGGAATTTTGTACAGGTGACACAGTATAAACCAAGTTATGAAAAGATACAATCATTAAACTAACTAGAGTCCTCCCTGCACATCTGCAGGTTTGATGAATTTGATTATTTGTGGGGTACACGTGTGCCTCTCCTTGCTTCTCCTCCTCCAATTCCCTCACATTTTGCCAGGCACAGTGAAGGAAGGCAAGCGCCCAAATAAAAGGCAAGGGAAAGGGGGAAGAGGCTCGCAGATGTCTTTCTTTTCCCTTTCGGAGCTCCCCACTCCCATTCTGCTGCCTTTGTTCCTGGTGCTGAGAACTCGTACCAAGGCAATAGGCAAAGAAATGTGGAGAGGAGTCTTGTGCAACTGTTCCTTCTCTCCTCCAGAGCTCCCCCTCTAATTCCCTTGCCTCTGGCCCCGGAGCACAAAAGGCAAGAGAACAGAAGGGGGAACCCTGGAAGCGAATGTGAGGGGCTTGCAAAAGTAGAGAGGCGACTGTACCTTACAAATGTTCCCTTACATTACTATATAGGCTTCCCAGTACATAAATGAGTCTTTGAGATGTACCAATTTTACCCAAATATGTAAAGATCTGAAACAGTTTTATTTTTTAATTGCCCATATGTTGCATTTTAAACTGTAAATTGTGCTAAATCTTTTAACATTGATTTTTGTCTATATACCCTCCTAAGATCTTGCAATTCGTTGAGGATTTAACTGTTTTAATAAATGAATAAATAAATGAGTATCAGATTTGAGCATTTCTGGATTCTAACTTTAAATATAAATGCTGCATGCATATGTGTGGTACATCACAGTTCAGGTACAATTAACACTGTACAGGTATCATTGAGAGAACTGGAACAATTAATGTAGCCCAAGTGCATTAATATTTTTAAAGATATAATATTTTAATTAAAATATTTTGCAAGTAAACCACTCACCAACATGTAAAAGGTATGAGTAGTCCTTCACTATGATTTCTCCTCTCAGTTTACCATCTTGAAGATCAGCTATCACCAATTCAGAATTCATATCCTTAAAAAAAAAGGAAAGAAAACTGAGCCGTTACTAGGGAGTTGTTAATATTAAGGAATGATTCTTTATCTTTATCATCATCATCATCATCACCACCACCACCACCACCATCATCATCATCAATAGGGCACTATCAACAGGTACGGTGCTTAAAAATAACACACAGTTTCTTGCTGTGGAGTGACATTCTAAATCAGGGGTTGAAAACCTCAGGCTTGTGATGAATCCAGCCCTCCTGGGGAATCAAATGAGTATGCAATGCCTCCTTTCACTATGATACCTTCATTTGATGTTTTCCCATTCTAAAAGGAAGAAGTGATTAATGGCACTAAAAATTCTAAGCTAAAATGTGCTGAGATTGCTCTCACACTTTTTGGCTTGGTATACAACCCTTGAAAATTTGCTAATACTGAATCTGATCCTTGGCCTGAAAGAGTTTTTCCATCCTGCTCTAAACCAAAGTTGGGGAAACAGTGGCCTTCCAGCTGTTGTTAAGAGTACAACCCCATTATGCTTGGCCATACTGGCTCAGTCTAATGAGAGTTGGAAACTGTAGTCATCTGGAAGAACCACAGGTTTGACAACCCTCCCTAAAATGATACAGAGAAAGAAACAGAAGAATGATGGGAAGCTGCATGTAAGATTAAATGGCTGAGCAGAGTGTATTCAGTTCCATGTGCTTAGTTTCAATAAGGGTTGAAGACTTGGGGCCACCGCCAAAGACTTAGCAAGCAACCTGGATTTTACAAAAGATTTAAGAGGAGGAATCATAACAGTTTTTTAGGTGGCAATTGCAGACATATGGGACAGCAAAAAAGAATTGCTGGATTCGTTTAAAGAAGGGGGGGGGCTTCAGGTAGCTGACATGATGAAGCTGAAGGAGAAAAATCATGACCAGTTTTTATTTAAAAAATTAATAAATACAGGGGTATAACTTTACAATTCTTTACTATCAAATACAATTCTTTACCTTTTGCTTAGTGTATATGACCACAATGACTGAACCATCCGTCTGGAACCAATCATAACTGAAAAACAATGAGAAAGCTATAAAAACATTTGAAACAAACATTTATATATTCTTCTATATGAGTCTGTCTTCAAATTCCTTTGCTCCGTCTGGCTTGGTAGTAATTGCTTATGCTTCACCCTCATCTGTAAAATCAGACTGCTCATTGGTTGCCTTTGACCAGATTTTTGTTCAGGCCTACAGGCAAGTTTTAGAGTAAGCCTCTCTAGTATTCTTATCTCATAAATATATTGTATACATTCAGAAGAGCTTCATGTAATTAACTCTTCCTGAGTCACCATTTTGTGTTTGCCTCTGGTTGATAGATCTCAGTGTTTTAATAAAAACCAAGACATATACCACAAGTTTCAGGTCTAACAGTCTCTTATTCAGAATCCCTTAAGGAGAACAGAGGAATAGATTCTGGATTTTCTACTATAGCAATGGTATTAATTGAACTATACATATTAATATTATAAACCATCAGTATATAACACCACAATATACTCCTAATAAATTTGTGTTCTTTAACACATACGAAACCCTACAGATAGAAACAACTGAAGAAGGCAAAATATTATAATACCTGGGCACTACTTCTTTTGAATTGTTATCCAGAATTTTATTTTCAGGAAACATACCTACAAAGAAAAGGAAAAGAAAGCACATACAGTTTAACACATAAAGATTTGAAAAGCAGATACCACAATAGATGAACTGTAAACAGATACATTAGTTTAATATTATTATACTGATAGATATATTACACCAAAATATCCATTGGCCTAACCTACCTCTCAGGACTGTTGTGCAAGTAAATGAGTACAGGGGGAATGGCAGCAAGGAAGGTAGCATATATGCTGCTCTGAACATCTTGGATGAAGGATAAGATGGTAATTAAAACAACATATTGGGCTAAAAATAGGTAAATTATCTATTTGGGAGTTAAAAACCTACTGGAAGTAGTTCAGAATATTCAATTTGTTCGGTCTGACTTCCTCAGGTGTTTTAAATATTAAGTATTTGGTTACACTTTCACAGTCTAAGAACAAAAGACAGTCAAGAGCAAGTCACCAAGCACCCTAATCAAGAGAGATGGTTCATGATTCCCTAAGTACAATTAATGGCACAGATAATACTTCTAGATTAAGACACACAGTCAATGGGACAGGACAATATTGGTTCATATATTAGCTGTCAAACAGCAAAACATAATGGATACTGTCCAACATTTAGTGTAACATGTTTAATGGAAATAATATTACCATGAAACTGGATTGTCTCACTAGTAAACTAAGGGCTTAGATCTTAAAGTCTTAACATTCCCATGAGTGGGACTCTGCCCACAGGACAATTTGCTAGTGGAAGAAAAGGCAATGTCATCTTTGGAATGACATCTTTACTTGAAGAAATGTATTTATATGCATTTATTATAAGCTTGGTTAAGGAATGATGGCAGACAGTAAATTTGATTTTGTTCTGTTGAGCTTTGTTAAGTTATATTTCTTTCAATAAAAGTAAAAAAAAAAACGGGATAATTTTCACTATTCATTTTCCTTTTTGTAGTCTCCTGAAGCCCCTCCCCTAAAATATGGGAGGTTCAAAGGACTGAGAGAGCCAGCATAGTGTAGTGGTTAGAGCAACGGACTAGGCTCTGGAGACCAGAGTTCAAATCTCCCCTCAGCCATGGAAATCCACTGGTTGATCTTGAGCGCATCACATTCTCTCAGCCTCAGAGGATGGCAAGGAACACCCCACAAAAAAAATCTTCACAAGAGAGCCCTGTGATGGGTTTGCCTTAAAGTTGCCGTAAGTCAGAAACAACTTGAAGGCACACACCAACAACAGTAACAACAACAACAACAGAGTGAAAGAGTAATCAGAACAAATTCCCCAAACCATCATTGGCAGGAACTTCCATTACCACTAAAGCAGATCAACAAAGGGAAGCAACACTTAGTAATCAAGCCAAAAATGGTGAAGTACGGAGCAAAGTCCAAAAGAACGCTCATGTTTCCTTATACCGTTAGACAACCAGATAATATGGGATGCCTTCAAGGCAGTTATAAGCGGGAAATGCATTAATATAGAGATAGGAATAAAGAAGAAGAAATACTTACATAGGCAAAATCTTACAAAAGAAGCAGAAACACTACAGAAAAAATATCACAACTGTAACAGCAAGAGCATAAAAATACATTGGGAAAACAAAAAGGAGTTAGAAAATTTAAATTAAGTCACTAGCACAAAGAATGTGTTTTATATAAGGAACGAATTCCACACTTGGGATATGAAGAGTAAGAAGGTTTGGGCAAGATATAGTCTTCATTATTTAGTATATGTCCTGAACTCAGGAACAGAAAGGCCATTGAAAAATACTGACCTTCAGCTATGCTAATAATAGAATAAGGATGAATAAGAAATGATGTGTACAACAGTGAAAAAAAGAACAAAATACAAACTGTGAGGGTGATCTTTAAACAGTGAAACATAGTGAGTTGCTCTTTCCCCATCTTGTTGTATGATGATGTGCCACTATTTTTTAGTATTTTGTAGAAACAGTCTAAAAATCATGCCAAATCGTAATTGTTTGAAAATGGAATATTGTCCATTAATCATTTCTTCAAGCTGAGAAACAGCTGAATATCACTCAAGATGCTCTACATGAGCCAAATTAACAGTCTGCAAACAGCATTACAAAACAAACAAACAAGAGGAAACAAAATAAACAAGAGGAAACTTGCAAAACCCACCATCTTAGCATAAACATTTCCAGGGGAAAGTAGTTTCAGATGACCTTTAAAGATACTTTACAAACACTGCTAAGACATTAACTAAAATTTATCTTGTTTTGTTTATCTATAAACAAAGTCAATTCTATTTAGAACTGCAATATTAATTAGACTGAAAGCCATTTTTAACATTTTCAGTGGTCCCCTTGGTTTTTTTCTTAGCTTTATTAATGGAAATCTAATTTAGTGGAAGAACACTAGCTTCTCAATCTTGCCATTTAGTTGTCTGACTTCTTCTAGATAGATTACATTTAGAGAAAAACTCTACTATACATGAAAGATGGAATTGCAATAGAAATATCACAATGTAAATACTAATTCTGATGTGGATGAGAAAATTATTATTGAATCATTTATATTCTGCCTTTTCTCTAATACTGGGACTCCAGCAAAACAGCAGCAACACTAAGAATTATTCGAGTATTGTTTTAAAAAGTGCAAATCTAACTGTATAATTACTAGAACTGTTTAGTGTGACAACAGCTCAAATGGATGGCCATGTTACTTCTTCCTTATCTTTTCACTCTCTTCTTCCTCTAACCAGTCCAAAATGCATTTCCCCTCTCATTCCCAGAGAGTTTTTACTGCCACACTTCTGTGCTCCCTTAACCACACCCCAGCCATATAAAGGTCTTTCTCCTCATTCCTCCCCTGCTCATTATATTTCATTAGTTTGCTGTTTTAACATTGTCGCTCCTGACCCAGGATTCTTAAGAATGACAAGATACAATTAGAGCACATGTTTGTGCAATAGCTCAGCTCAGTAAGTCTGGATGTAAATGCTTTTTGTTTGTACGTGGGATCCCTTCTCTTCTTCCTTCACATAAGCTGTAATTAAACCAAGACATCTTTAATTAACTATAGTCTCTAGTTTGAGTTTCAGCCAAGTCAAATAACCATGGTTTCTCAACTTGGAATAGAAGAAGAAATCATGGTTAGATATACCCACATTGCATTCTCAGCACAACATGAAGAAAGGAACAGGGGGTTGTGGAAAGGTATAATAATATTTATCTATCTCTGCCTCTCAAAATATGGTCATCTGAACCAGGTGAGTAAGCACATTAAAAAAAGAAATCACACCTGGAAAGGGATACTGGAGAATTTAAAAAAAAATAGAGGAAGAGTAACTAATTTGGTCAAGAGATAGCTGAGATTTAGGGTTTTTTTAAAAAAAACACCCTAAAATTATGAAAAAGAAATAAAATTTTTAAAATACAAATGTTATAACATTCAATGAAATTAATTTAGCAGTAGTATGATGATGCTCTGGGATCCAGAACATTTTTTAACCATTGTTTGGCTATGGATGGCTTTAGCATACCATTATATCCATTTTCGTAAACTTTCAAGGTTTGCTGAAATCCAAGGTTTGCTGAAGTCCATTGAAACCAATGGCTCTTTCACCCATTTAAAAGAAATTCAATGAATGCTGGATCCACTGAACTCGCTGCAGGAGTCAGTAATATAAGGTTTGTTGTAACCAGAGAGAGCCAGCATGGGTCAGAGAAAACTCATGACCACAAAATCCAAAGAAATCCAGTCTCACAGAAATTAATGGTACATAAATTAATCATAACAACAGAAGATAAACACAATCAGCTTTGCCAGGATTTGGGCCTGTATGTCTGAAATTCAGCTATAAAACTAGCTACTGCTAGTAAAGAAAAGATCCACATTATGTGCGAATTTTTCATTCTGGTGAAAACAGTATGAATAAAACCTATTCATTTAGCGGAAAAACTAACCATACACATTACAATATGTAAGTTAAGTGTCCAACCACACTTAGAATGTTAATGTTTTCCTGTTCATGGCCATGTAATTCATAACAACCTAACAGCAAAGAGACTTTAGTCCTCCCCATTCTGATTAACTTGTGATCACAGAATCATAGAATAGCAGAGCTGGAAAAGACCACAAGGGCCAATGAGCCCAATCCCTGCCATGCCGGAACACAAAATCAAAGCATTCCCAACAAATGGCCATTCAGTCTCTGCTTAAAACCTCCAAAGGAGGAGACTCCGCCACACTCAGAAGCTGCATTTTCCACTCTCAAACTGCTCTTTGATGCCACCCTATCCTTGAAAATGTAAAACCAGATCTCCCCTATCTAACAGGCTCATTTCCATTTGACATTCTATTTCCACTCTAATTTAAACACATTTAATCCAATCCAAGTAAGGAAGCCACTGGGCTGAATTATTATAAAAGTAGGAAAGAAAATATGCCATTGTTCTGATGAACACAAATATTCTAATCGGTAAAATCAGTCAGAAAGAGGTAATGGCATGAATGACTACATGGGCAAATGGGGTGCCCACAGAGCAATATGTGATCACCTTTTCACCCCCTGCTTGCTCAACTGTCATGGCCCTCTAGATTGACATGCCATTATATCACGTTCAAGCATTTTGTTCGTTTTGTAGCAGAAGCAAGTTTTTTTATTAAGTCAGTAAAGAGTTCTGCCATAATTTGTTCTGTTACAGTCATATCACAAAGTAAGGCCATTCCCTTCCACAGATGAAGAATTAAGGCTGGAAGAAAATGATTTATCAAAGTCTGAAAGTAATATGAGATCTACCACATGACATGAGCTCTTGTAGTTTTTGCAGGAGAGAGTAAAATCCCCTTCTAAGCTTTGTAGTAAATATTAACTATTTTTGTGCTTTCTCATTAGTGGATCGCTAACACATACTGTGTTCCATACAAAAGCATACTGATCCTTAGCAGATCTGTTGTCATAACTTGGTTCCCATCTTTTTCTCAAGTAATAGGCAACTTAAAATGGCTTCTTAAGGGAAAGGTTCGTCTATGTGATACATTGTGTCTGAGAAAAACACACAGAAGAGGAGAAATTGTGTCAGAAGCTTTATTTACACAAGGCTGATGACTCAGTTCTGCTATGCTAAGAGCCTACATTAATTCCATCCCCTTTTACATGGTTCATAGAAACAACCTACCACTGCTTATGCATGTTCATATGGAAGTAAAATAAATGTCCCAAGAAGCATGTTTCACTTGCAGCTCTTTCCTGGTTACTTGTTCAAATGACCCTCCCATTGACTTTTTTCAAAGGTAAGCAAGTACGGTTCTTCCAACAAACATGACTTCTGGTGTTTGTAAAAAACTCTTTAATAGTACTTGTTCAACACAAAATAGTGAGAATTACAACATGAAATATGTTTCTACTCTATACTCCCATCTTAGGCCCTTTCTGCACAGCATTTGCCATGCGAAACGGTGCCTGGAGCATCGCACGATTGTGAGGAGCAACCTGCACGACGCACTCACAATCGCGCAACGCTGCAGGGTAGGGCAGGCACTGATCGCGCATCTTTTCATTTTCGGCTAGAACCCGAAAATGGTGCGCAATCGAGCACTGCTCCCGGGCCCCACATGCACTTATCTGGCGTGCGGAGCCTCCAGAGCTGCATCAGTCATGTTTCCTGCCCCAGTGCAGCTTGGAGAACTCCCAGGCTGCGCTGTGGAAGGAAGAGGCAGGGCTCTTGTGTGAGCAGACAGCTTGTGTGGAGCTGAAGGACCTCGGACGCAAGAGCCTCTCGCCGGAGGCTGCTCGCGCAATTCCCGCACCCCAGCGCCAGAAGAAGGTAAGGTGCGGAAAGGTCCTTAGCCTCAGCTGATAAGCAATTTTTCTCATACTCTCTCATTCTAAAATATATACATACATATATACATAGGGAAGGGAGGGAGTTAATTCATTACCCTACTCTAGAAAGATAAAACACTTATTTTCCATGTAGTATATTATTATACTTCTGATAATCTATTCTGTTTGACAGAGAAATCTACCATCAAATTAAGTATCAACTTAATTGATGGAGTACACTTAAATTACAAACAGAAAATTAATTTCTGACTAGGGATGCTGTTCTTCTAATTAAGTATTTACATAGCCAAGCCAAGGGAAAGGAAAGCAACATTAATATCAAAAAAAGGACAAAATATTAGCATGAGTTTGCGGCAGGATCTAGGACTGTGGAACTGAGAAGAAAGAAGAGTTCTAATTCTGTTAAACACATTTTACTAAAAACTGTAGTAAGCCAGACTGAGGAAGAAATATAAAACATCCTTTTTACAGCAGCTAGTGAATCCCATAGGAAGCAATCTTTCCAAATGAATTATTTACGAAACCCTCAAGTAAAGGTTAATACCTGATTTCAACTAATTAAAAACACTGATGAAATTAAATAGTTCTGTGTGTGACTGGGACCACAGCACTAGGGGAAAAAAATAATGAATTTTTACATACTTTGTCCAGGGGAGAAAAAAAAACTTCCAATGGTTCTGATGCTCGTTGCACTTACATCAATCTGTGCTTCTGAATACAGAACAGAGCAAGTGATATGTGAATAACATTTGAATGTTCTCTTGACATTTCTTCTCCCAGTAGAGCAGTGAGAACATTTGAAACTTTTTATGCTCTGGCATGTGCCAAATTTGTCTCCCTTTTCTACAAATACTTGCTAGAAAAATCAAATTGTAAGGATGAACGATGTCTCAGTAGAAGACATACAAGAGAGATCATAAGAAATCGAGAGGCAGTAAGAACGCCAAGACAAGAATGGTACTATTTTTTTAAAAAAAAAAGTACAGGAGTGGTGATATTAAAGGAAAAAGTGAAAGAAGAGTTCAATACACATCTTTCTAGCTGTACTGATATTTTTGAAACACAGAACTAAAGAAAAAAGGGGCTGTGACAGAACAGATGTCACTTGGTAGTTTTCTGGGTTTTGTCATTCCAGTCAAAAGCAAAATTCTTCCATCAGGCAAAATACTGAAAAAAACCTTGGTGCAGACCCACAGGAAATTTCATTTCCCCAAAAGATGAGACTTACCACTTTCACTCAAATTGCCTGATTTTCTCTTGTTTAAATACCTCCCTGTAGTCTATCTTCTCTTAACTTATCATTTGTTTGGGCTGTGTATTTCAATTACAACTCAGAGTTTGAAGGTGGTGGGGGAGAGGAGGCAAGTGGCAGATCTGAAATGGACAGTCCTACATTTTATCAAGAAACTTAGAAACATCAGCTGATTACTTCCAATGCTTGACTGTCTGCCTCCACTTGTGCATTGCTTATTTTTTAAAAAGCAAAGTAGAAGGCTGGGAGCATGAAGACTTACCATTCAAGATCCTGCTTCCTTCAGGTGCAGTGGGGCAGGTCTCTGCAAGTGTGCAAGAAAAGTGCACTGATCATAACAGTAGAAAACTTCCTGCTTAGGATAACAATATCAAAACATGGTACAGAAAAGAACCTTTATTCACGACCTGCTAAGCTAAAGGAACAAAATGCTATGTAAAATTTCAGTTCTAAAGAAGTAAAATGTAACACAGGTGGACAGACTCCACTGTATGTAAGTATATTTATTTATGCACCAGCATTGTGCTTTAAAATATATATATTATAAAGGTGAGCATTTAGACACACATCACTAAAACAATTTCCATATCTGAAGTGACAAATGCAAATAAAAGTATTGATCCATGTCAATTATATTAAGAAAGTAATCTCTCACATTCCTCCTTTTGAAGACGTATCTTTTTTACAGGGCCCAGGAGCGTAAAATCAAGTTACATGCAGCAGAAGTTACTTGGGGTTGGGTTGGAAGAAAAAAAAAACTATCAGTGACCCACTGTCAGCTTGAAGTTAAGAAGCTGCTTCAGGGCAAAACAGATGCCCAAGAAAGCAATAAAGTGACTAGACAAGGAGACGTTGGCCAGTAAAAAAAACACAACAACACAAGTCTTAGATGTTGCTCACAAACTGAAAATGGTTTAGGGTCCCCTGTCCTCAAATATTATTTTAATCATATAAAAGTGATAAACCCTGAACCAAGGTTGTTCTGTTTTAAATCTATTTTGTTGTACTTAAAGATCACTAAGCCAATTTAGTCTGAAGAGCTCTCATGCAACAAGAAGAAACCACATTACCACACTGCAGCTTCCAAGCATGCTAACAGCATCAGCTACCTAGCAACAGTAAAATCCTATCTCCCAGATTCTCCACTGCTGACTCGATGAGACAGACAAGCAGATTAAGAGAGGAGACCTGAATGGTGCCTTTGGAAATGAGACACCGTTTAGGGATGTTCACAAGCATTTAAAACACGCATGGCTGACAACAGGAAGTTCGTACGTTAAGAGCATGTATTAAAGAGCAAAAGCACTGATTTCAGAGGTGATACAATCTAATTTTACATATTAAAAATGTCACCTATCAAGCAATGCTTCCAAAAAATAATCTGAATAAAACTATTATGCCTTGCACTGAAAGTAAAATGCTACAGTTTCCACAAGTTGTGTGTACAGTCAGCCCTCCACATTTGCAGGTTTCACTTTTGCGGATTTGATTATTCATGGATTACTTGCTGTCAGTTCTGCTGCTACCCTATGACAGTTTTAATAGAGACTGCAAGCCTCATGAGACTGAGAAATTGCAAATGAGGCCAGTAAGTCCTTGTTAAAAATAGTATGGGGTAGCAGTGAAGGTGACAGTAAGCCCCACCAGCCACCCAGTTCTGCCTTGCAAAGGAACCCTGACGCCTCAAAGAAATCCACAGTGGGTTGAATATGGTGATCATATTTTTGTGTGTGTTAAACATGATTTGGGAGGGCCTAGAGTTATTCACAGTTTTTTCACTTTCACAGGGGTCCTGTGCCCCTAACCCTAGTGAATGTGGAGGGCTGACTGTAGTATTTTAAGAAGATTTCAAAATGTGTTCTACATCTATGTGCCTGTTGTGAATAGGGTCTTGCCTAAGGTCAGCCAGTGGGTTTCCATGGCTGAGTGAGCATTTGAACCCTGTTCTCCAGAGTCATAATCCAATTCTCAAAACACTATACAATGCTGCACATTTTAGCAGAATTCAAATACAATCTCACACAGACTTAAACACACAACATTTACTAGCGTCCCCTAGACGACAAACATTTCTCATATATCAAGTGAACTGATAGAATTAAGTGAAATAAAATATTTCAAAAAGTAGAATCACATGCCCAGTAATACATGTCTGATTCTCAATGATATTTTATCAGTCTTCATTTCCTGTTCAGACAAGTGGCAAATTGTTGTTACAAACTTGATTTCATATAACTGTCTCCACAGATGATTACTGTATTCAGAGTTACAAAAAAGGGTTTCTCAGTTCACATCACCAAAATAGAGCATAACAAACTACAGTTTTCTCTTGTTGAACATGAGTTAAGCTTGAATCCTTAAACTGAAACCAACACAGCAGTGTACTGATCAAGCATTGCACACCAAATGGAGGTTATCTTCAGATACAGGTACACTAAACAAAGCCCTGACAACAATTAGTTTTGCCAGTATGTGTTGTGTGCTGTGAGATTATAATTAGTTTTAAATTAATGCCTGGGAAAATTATAGAAAACTGGTAGAAATACTGGAAATTCTCACTCTCTTGTTACTCTCACTCTCTCTCTCTCTCTCTCCCCTCTCACACACACACACATATGCACAGAGAGGGAAAGCTAGAGTTCAGCTACATGATGTGGTAAGAGATGCACACACATGCATGTGAAAATTCACATGCACACAGTAGGGAATGGATGTTCATATATAGCACATTGCAAACAGTTTTTGAAACACATCTTCCCCAAAGTTTAAGACAAGTAGCTTGTGACAAGGTGAAGCAATAAGGCAACCATGGGACCATTACAACAATTGCACAACGAATGGATGAAAGAACATGTGACATTAACATAACATTAGCTTTTGTGTGTAATAGCTGCACAGGTAAGCAAATTTTCTAGTTCTCTATACAAGCTCTGGCATGCAACTAGCCATGGCTTCCAAAAACGTGTACAAAAAAAATCTATGTTCTGCATGTTAATTATGTAAAAATAATTTATGACTATAGCAGCAACTGCTTCATATAAAGATTTCTTTTAGTTTATATCCATGCAGAAGAACTTCCTCCCTTCTAGATGTCCACTTTTCCCCCACTACGCTGTACTGGCAAAGAGGTTTTTTTTAAAACTTTGATAGGCAAGACTCATTAACTAGGATTTCACAAGTTGTTATTACTATTTTATAAACTGCCCTTTTGAGATTCATTGTTTCATTATTATTTTAATAGCTTATCCCCACGCGCATAAGCAACTTTCAATATTTTTAGATGACAAAATGAGTATATGAATGAAAACAGCACGCATATTTAGAAGGGCTAAATCAAAGGCACTGTCTGAGGTATGAGAGTGACATACACAGCATCAATTATTTGATTATCATAATCCAAATCTATAAAAAAGGTTGCAAACATGAAAAAGCCAAAACACACAACAGTATTTTCTATAGGAAAAAAGAGAGACGTGTTAAATGAATATAAGAATGGTAATATGGTACAGCATCTCAGGTCAGGACTGAGGCCTTGGAAGAGAGGACAATACTGTTGGATGTCAATTCTGCATCTGGCACTCTTATGCAAGAGCTAGCACTGTACTAGACTATCTTGTCAGGGGAAACAAGCAAGAGTTTGCATGGAAAACCTCTCATACACTCCCAGCATCGATTGCAAAACAGAAAGAAGAACGTTCCTCCCATAGGTTTGCATATTTAGAAGTTTGATAGTCTTCTAAATTTGTAGTGCTAGAGAGTGAATGCAGTAAATATGCTCGCAAACCCAGGCATCACACAAAGTCAAGATTCCCTATAGCTCCCTCTCAAGGTACACCACAAACAGCAAATCTGGTTTTCACAAAACGTATATTATGGTCCTAGAAGTATCATAGACTGTTTTGCAATAAAAACGAAGCAAAAACTGGGGAGCACCCGACAAATAATGGTGAAGAATGTAGAGACAAGTCTTGAAGTGTGCTTTTGACGGATGTTTCACTGGGGAAAAAAGCCAATGAAAGCCAATTAAAAAGAGCTTTTTCACCAATAAGCTTGGCAGAACACCTTGAGACATGTATCCAGTTTTGTTATAAACCAGGGGTAGGCAACTTCCAGAGGTCTGGAGCTGCAGTCTGTTTTAAGCCTGTAGGGTCCTTTTTTCTACCCCTAAAACAGATGGGGAGAGAGAATGGGACAAAATGGCCAATTCATGTCCACTAACTGGGTACAATGAGCCATGCTGGGGCCATTTTGCCCTAGGATGTGAGGGGGGGCATGGGCATAGAGGAACTGAAGACTGCACTTTGCCCATCCTTACAATGCCTACACAGTACAGCCTTCTCCCAGCTTGGTACCCTTCAGATGTTTTGTACAACACTCATCAGCTCCAGTCAGCCAGCACACCAATGTTCAAGGACAAGAGGCACTGTCTTTTAAGACACCTAGGAGCCCCAGGTTAGGGAAGGTTGTTGGTACTTCTCAAGATACCATTCTTGTAATATATCATGAGCATTCAAAACAGTTCATGTTGTCATTAAAGAAAGAGCTCCCAACCACACCACCTGGAACAACAACCCACTGAAGTTTCTTTTAGAATATGATGCTTACCTTTCAAAGGAGCAGCAAAAGGTTTGAGTGCCATTCTTCCAACCATGCACTCTTTCAGCATTGATTCATAATTGACCCAGCGATGAACCTGCACAAGAGAAAACAGTATTACTTTCAATGCCTGATAAAGACAATATCAAGCTATTGTATTCCCTAAGATGTCACTGTGTACCCCACTGAATTTGAATGCATTTTCTCAATACTAACATACAGGATATGGATTAGTTAAAGTATTTTCATAGTGATGAAATAGCTTTGTCTTGAACTCATGTCACCATTCACATCTTTCCTCTTATCTCTTACATCACAATACTCATCCATAAAAGGAGTCCAGTAGCACTACTGAGAATAATTGAATTATTCTAGCATAAGCTCTCGTGGTGTCCAGTCCACTTCATCAGATGTTTACCGGAGTACAGAAAACCTTATGCTAGAATAAATCAGTATACAAAGTGATATTGTAGCATCTTTGAGACTAACTGAAAGAAGTTTGCAGCGTAAGTTTTCACAGACTGAGTCTACTTCATAGAAAAGCTTATGCCGCAAACATCTTCCTCTGTTAGTCTCAAAGCTGCTACAACATCCCTTTGCATACCAACCTAGACTGATGTGGCTATGTCTCTGAATTCTAGACAAAATCAATTAGTCTCAAAGGTGCTACTGGATTCCTTTATGTCTTTTTACACTAAAATAGCTGGTTAGCTCTTTGAAAACTAGTGCAATGCAATAAATAGTCTTTCAAAACAGGTGTGTTGGCAAAGTGTAGCCCTGGGACAGTATGCGCCCCCACCCCCCTGGCTGTTTTTGCAGACCTTAAACCACCTAGACTCTCCAGACCCCACCTTCCTTTTCTGGATGAAAAAGAGGGTGAAATCATATTCCTGGTCACCTCAAGGGGCAGCAATTCACCTTTCAAATAAGTTGCAAGGTTCAACATCAAGCAAGACCCATTTTTCAAAAACAGATATGGACTGCCAACCACTTCCAGTTTTGCTCGCTTGCCTGTCATTTGTGGCAGACCACGTAGCCCCTGGAGGGTCCCAGAAAAGAAGTCTCTAGATCTGAGGAAGTTGCCTACCTCTGTTTTGAAAAGCAGAATTGCAGGTTCTTCTTCTTGTTACAAGGCACCTTAATGTGAAATACTTGGATTGTGTTTTGATGAACAGAATGCCAACTGCACTGTTGTTACCTGATCAAACAGATCTGTTCCATCAGATCCTGCTGCTTTCATTAACTCATCTTCACCACCAGGGTGATATTCCATATATGGTGTGACATTATATACAAGACCTAAAAAATTAAAAAAAAAGATTTTAAAATATTTCCACACAGGGCAAAAGTGACACAAGCTACAGCTACTCATAGGAAAGCTGGAACACAGGATTTTAGCAGACCAAAAGCTAACTGTGAGACAACAGTGTGATATGGGAAGAAAAAAGCCAATGCAGTTCTGGGCTACATCAACAGAAGTGTACAGTCCAGATCATGGGAACAGTGCTTGCTTATTCTTTGATAAGACCTCGCCTAGAATAGTCTGTCCAATTCTGGACACCCCACTTAAAGAAGGATATTGACAAACTGAAGTATGTCCAGAGGAGGGCAACCTAAGATGGCAATGGGTTGGGAAAACAAACATGAAGAATGGCTGAAGGAGCTGGTATACTCAGTACGCAGAAGAAAAC
Organism: Ctenosaura bakeri; assembly: GCA_948474755.1. Taxonomy (NCBI): domain Eukaryota; kingdom Metazoa; phylum Chordata; class Lepidosauria; order Squamata; family Iguanidae; genus Ctenosaura; species Ctenosaura bakeri. The sequence continues at coordinate 67,290 of CAOLHI010002420.1, read as the reverse complement.
AGTAATAGTAAAAACAGTAAAACAGTAAAAACTTCAATAAAGGTTTTTAAATGATGGTCAGCTGTCAGGTATGTTTTAGCTGTGGATGACTAAGCTGGCAAGGAGTGGACTAGATAACCCTTGTGTTCCTTTCCAGCTCTTTATTTCTAAGAGTCACCAGTTAAAACATGGAGATTTTGTCACACAAAAAGTCTATGTTGGTACACAGGCCTTTTATTGATAGGCTGTTTGTTGTTTACAGACACATCCTAATCCAAAGTAACTACCCACCAGCAACAAAATAGCTAGAACAGGGAAGAGGAATATTAGCTTAATGGGGATACTGAATAACCCCCATACCACTCCAGCTGCAGGCCAGGTGACATCAGGAAAGACAGCCATGCCCCCTGATATCATTTAGTCTCAGGCTTCAACACATTAACTTTTTTTGGTTGCAGAGTGAAGCCATACACATCCCAATCTGACTGCAGGGGACTCCTGAAGAAGGTGGCACTTGGGTCACAATGCCAGCTTTGCTAGGCACCAGGTAGTGCCTGAATCAGGGTGACTTCACTCACTACACAACCTCCTTCACAGGGAAGAATGCTAGAGAAGCAAAGCTCTATACTATTATCACCATTCAAATACAAGATAATAATGGGGATTCCCCACAAGCCTCACATGTGTCCCACTTCCTCCAAGCTTTGGTAGGAAAGTGGCTTTATCAACTAAAGCTCTCAAATTCCTCAAGCAGCATGATCAGTCATTGAACAAAAATACAACTTCGCCAAACTCTGCAATGTCTTTGAGAATGAGAAGGAAAGCAGCCCATAAGGGAAAGCTCTCACTTCAGGAAGGAAGGGAATTCCTTGAACCCTCTATAAACCAGACTGAAACCAGAAGCCAGTGGTTTTTGTCTCTTATCCAAAGTAAAGTAAGCTTAGGGACCAGGCTTTACAAGACGTTTCAGTGTCACCTCTATCTATGGATCCATTCAGTCAATACTATTATGGGACCTAACAATACTGATCGTCCCATCCAAGGATTCTTTCCATATGAGTATTTAGTTCAGTGCTAGACAATACAAATGGCTCCAGGTTCAGTTCCTGGTATCTTGAAAGGAAAGTGGCCAGCCTACAATAGGAAAGGCCACAGCCTAAGACTCCAGAGACTTACAATCAGTTTAGCATACACAGATCTAGATTCCTATAGACAATATTGGACTAGACTGGACAAACTGCCTGACTTGATATAAGATAGCTTCCCAAGTAAAGACAACGCCCTTCTGCCAATCCATTTCCATAGAACCAGGTCATTTTCCATGAAGGAAAATATAAAAGAGTACAAACAGGCAGCTGTAGAAAGCATTTTAGTCTTCTATACACTCCTATCTCAACAAACATCAAGACCAAACAAGAGGTTCTGGTACAAAATTGCTGGACTAGAATTCATGAGCAAGTTATTACCTATACATGCTAAACCACCATTGTTCCCTTCTTTCCCATGACAGGTATTAAATTAGTAAAGCTAGAAAAATCAACCACTACTTTGGGGAGCTGGTTCTGTCTTTTATACCTCATATACAGCATATGCTCCAGGCATTTCATGACAATTTGTTTACAAAGCACTGTTCCTGCTTTATCTTGTATACGTTTTATGTGTTTGGACCACAGTACATGTACAAGATCTTAAGGCCCTGTATGAATCCCTCAATCTATTAGTGTCAGAGGGAAGGATTCTGGTGGTTATTCACAGACAGAACATGCAGACTACATGTGTTGGGAGGGAGAGCCTTCCTTCGCTGTGAGCCGGCTTCTAAGGTGCAAACATTTAGGCTTTCCCAAAAGGCAGAGTATAACTGCTGCTGATATCCGAACAAGGGCTGACAGGAGGCAGGCCTCTATCAAAACAGCTTCCTCCTTCTGTTACTTGCCCTTTTTTTCTACTCATAGCCTCTCTTACAGGGCTATTTTCATGAGCAAGAGCAGTCACGTTATATCAGCAGCTTATTCTTATCCCTTCTACACTGGCTGCTATTACTTCCAACACAGCAAGTATCACAGGGTTCCTATGATCCTTTCCATATGTATCACAAATGCCTACATGTTTAACAATAAAACTGTTACCGCTTTAGGCAAGCACAAGGGTCCGTTCTTGCATGACACTATTAAAAAGTGTCATAACATATCGTAGTACTCCATATCAATGTATATTGTGCATGTGCATACATGCTTTTGAGTTACCTATTGTCTTTACAGTGCCCCCATGAATTTCATAAGAGTTTTCTCAGGCAAAGAATGCTCAGAGGTGGCTTTGCCAGTTTCTTCTGAAATATAGCATTAGTGCCTCAAAAAGAACAGGCCATTTGTCAATTTATATCTGTTTACTGAACATGGATATAATACGGCATTAGTGTATTTAGAATAGTAGCAGATCAATCTATTAGCTTCACATCCTTGCCCATTCAATATTTTCAAAAGATCTCATATTCTTTCTGATTCAAATATGAAAAGAAATACAAATTTTATTAAGTTCTTATTAAGTTCTTCTTACTCTGGAAACCCATTCCATCCTACATGCATTAATAGTGCCATCTAGTGTAAAGTACTGAAAACTGCATAGCTTCAATCAAAGTCAAAACATAAACTCCACTGTTTCAGCAGGTCTACTTGAGTTGGAATTAGCAACTGGGCCAAAGTTTCTTTCCATCTTTCAGATGCATCAAACTTTAAGGATTATTGCAGGGAAAGGGACTAGAAATCTCAATTGTATATGGATTTATTGGTTCAATTTAATTATTGGTACTATTGTTTCCCATATTCATCTGACTGTTTCTAATGTTACTTACTGTGTTTGCTGGCATACAAGACTCACTTCCCCCCCCCCAAAAAATGCTGTTTGAAAATGTGGTGCATCTTATATGTCAGCGTATCTTATACACCAGCAAATAATATTTGCCAGTGTGTAAATGGGGTGCATCTTATACATGGATGCATCTTATGCACCAGTAAATACGGTATTCATGCACCGATGTGGAACTATAGCAAGCTGCTTTTCCCCTTCCTCATGCATGAAGTAATTATAGTTGCCATTATCATGCATGCCTTACCTATCCTGAGATAAGAGGCAGAATATGCTTTGGTTAACTGTTTCACATTCTGAGGGGTATTTGAGCTACTGCTGCAATCTGATCTAAGCTAGTTAGTACCAAAAAGACAGGAAGTGTTTGCTTGACCAGTTCAACAGCTACAAAAGAAACATTATTAATACAAGATAATGTATCTGGAAGCAGGTCTTCCAGAAGAAAACTAAAACAGGATTGCTTACATTTATGGAGAGCAGGCAAGCATTAGGAATTGTGTGGCACTTCAGAGTATACTGAACTGTAATTCTTATTTATTTATTTATTTATTTTATGTTCCATCTTTTTCCCAGCATGGGACTCAAGATAGCTTACAAAAATGCTAAAACAAGAAAAAGCCAAAGGCAGATAATAAAAAGTTAAAATATAATTAAATAGGCTAACATATTAAAATGTCGTTAAACATTTTTAAAAGTGTAAAATCAGTTAAAAATATAACAAGGTTAAAAACATACAAATGCACACACCCTAAAAATGACTTCTAGCAGTCCCAGCCAGCACTGTGATAAATACTAGGACAATAACATCTGGAGAGTGGCATGACTCCAAACCCTGCGGTAGGTCTATCAACCACAATCCACTATGAAAGATGAACAGAATCACCATAACGAGGAGCACTCAACCTCCAACTGCTTTCAAAGACATCTAGCTTGTCTCTGCAGGAAAACAGAATGTTGGCCCTTGCTTTGTTCCAGCAAGGCAATTCTTCTGTGGTAACCCAAACCACACAATGACATTCTGTAAACCAGAATGCAAAGTATGAAGTACTACGTGCTGTAACTGGCATAATGCATTTTGGTAGCACTGGAAGCAATGGGAGAGCTTTCACAGAAAGCTTCAAATCCAATGAACACAACACAAACTTCTTCTTCATCTCTACTTCAGCACTGTGCAAGTCAACTAAGAAAACTTGATATTTAATGATAGACTTTTGCTTCCCCATTCCACACCTAGCAGTCGCCACTTAAAGTCCCACTTCACATATTGGTCTCTACTTCTCTTCAGAGGAAGAGAAGCATACTGATTTAGGATGAGAGAGAAATGACGTGGTCAATGCTCTGACCAAAAGTGTAGTCACAAATACATCAAGTTACTTGTTACTATCCAAGCCCCAAACAGTTACTATCTGATCCCTCTTTCCAAATTCCAAACTGAGAGAGGCATGTAAAATTAAATTCTTACTTTCATACATTTGATCTGAAAGATCAATTTTTTTAAAAAAGAGTAAACTTCCTTGCAAGTGTGCTTCTGTACGTGCACTCCATTTCCATTCTAATGGTGTCAGTACTGTTTTCAAAATTAATATATTGTTTCAAGATTTTTCATTACTAATTGTAACCCTTTTCCTTCTCTGTTAACTGCTTAAATAGAAAACACCAAATGATAGCTAAATCCTAGCAAAAGCACAACCAACTTCACTTAAACATCATTACACCTGGGTGATGGTAAGGTACCTCACACAGCAAAAGCCTTATCAGCACAATTTAGTTATTAAACTACAAATGAAAAACAAACAAGATGTAAATAAGATGTGCCAATACAATAATTTACCTCTTATACATATCCAGCAATCATCCTTCTTATTATGTTTGGTGAGCTCTTCTTCAGTCACTTCTATTAATCTTCCTTTTAGACCCGTTAGATCTTTTCCACTTTTAGTTAGCCGAATCCAGTCCATAAGACTTCGGCCTGGTTTCAAAGGTACCTAGAAAAAGATAAAGAAAGAGGTAACTCAACAAGTAGAGTAGATTAAAGTCTTGGTATCCTATATGGTATGCTCCTTTTTTCCTATTTTATTTTACTTGAGTTAGCAAGGGTATATTATTGCTGTTGTTTGCTGTCAAGTCATCACTGACCTATGGCAACCCTATGAATGAGAAATCTTGAAGAGACCCAGTCATCAACAGCCCCGCTCAGGTCTTCCAAATCCAGAACTGTGACCACCTGTAAGGTGGTCTTTCTCTTTCCTACTGCCTTCCTTTTTTTCAGCATTACTGTCTTCTTCAATGAGTTGTTTTGTTGTCTTAACATAATGTTCCACTGAAACAGCCACAATGTTAGATGCATTTACCTATATATATATATATATATATATATATATATGCACATTTATATACATAAAGCAACATTTGTTGTTTATAATGAAAGCAAAGAACTATACAGTCATCCCTCCACATTTGCTAGGGTTAGGGGCACAGAACCTCTGTGAAAGTGAAAAAACTGTGAATAATTCTAGCCACCCCCCCAAACCATATTTAACACACAAAAAAGTATGATCACCATTATTCAACCCACCATGGATTTCTTTGAGGCATCAGGGTTCCTTCACAAGGCAGAAGTTGGTGGCTGGTGGGACTTACTGCCACCTCCACTAGTGCCCCACATCATTTTTAATAGGGACTTACAAGTCTCTCACAAGGCTTGCAATCCCTATTAAAAATGGCATAGGGAGGCAACAGAGGTGATAGCAAATAATCTGTGAATAATCAAACCCACAGAAGTGAAACCTGCAAATGTGGAGGGCTGACTGTATTAGAATTGTTGTTATATGTTGCACAGAGTTTCATACTACCTGCAAAGCCCATCTAGAATTCTCACAGGCCACCACACTGCCTAATAATTAATCAGTTGGCATACTTGCACCATTGCTAAATGGCTTACAAAAAGCCTCCCCTTCCAATAAACACCCATATGTGGTTCAGCCTAAACAGCTTCATATTAATAAAAAATTACTTAAAACATTATTCAACTGACTTAAATACATACATACAATATACTGAAAACTCATACTCTCACATAACAAATACCTTTTTTTTTATTTTATTTTAAGCCATACACAGAGGGCAGTCCCCCCTCCTGGCTTCTCCACTTATTATTTTATCTTCCCTTACCCCAGTATACCTCAAGTGAATCAATCAATCTCAAAGTCTGAACTTTGCCATTTCCGCCATTACACTGTTATAGTGCTATTATTCCACTTTCCACATCCTATGGAATCCTGGGGTTTGCAGTTTAGGGAGGGGCCTTTAGAATTCTCAGCCAGAGAGCTCTTTGGCCTCAGTAAACTACAGACTCCAGAATTCCACAGGATGTTGAAAGTGGAATAGTAGCACTATAACAGTTTAGTGCAGAAATAGCCTTAGTCTCAAACATATCAAAACGAACAGTGCTTCGAAACATCTGCAGACAGCCCTGATCAGCTATGGTTAGGCATTGTCCCATCTAAGATTAGGACTTATCATAGAATCATAGAAATGTAGAGTTGGAAGAGACCCCAGGGGACATCCAGTCCAACCCCCTGCCAAGCAGGAACACCCTCAAAGCCCTCCCTTGGACAGATGGCCATCAAGCCTCTGCTTAAAAACCTCCAAGGAAGGAGCCTCCACTACACTCCGAGGCAGCAGATTCCACTGCCGGACAGCCCTGACTGTCAGGAAGTTCTTCCTGAGGTTCAGGTGGAATCTCCTTTCCTGCAGCTTGAATCCATTGCTCCTTGTCCTGGTCTCTGGAGCAGCAGAAAACAAGCCCCCTCGTTCCTCTACGTGGCATCCCTTCAAATATTTAAACATGGCTATCATGTCCCCTCTTAACCTTCTCTTCTGTAGACTAAACATACCCAGCTCTATCCTCATAGGGCATGGCTTCCAGACCTCTCACCGTTTTGGTCGCCCTCCTCTGGACTTGCTCCGTAGCTTCCTTCTGCATTAGAAACTCAAGTATGGCTTATGCAAGTCTCCAAAAAGAGGAAACAGCTAAACATATCTACATGATGCTGGAAAGTGTTACCTACAACACGCACACTATGGCCATTTCCGTACTAGGCTGTTATAGCGCTATGATTCCACTTTCAACATCCTATGAAATCCTGGGGTTTGCAGTTAGAGGCCATTTCCGCACTACAGTGTTAAAGTGCTGCTATTCCACTTTCAACGCCCTGTGGCATTCTGGGGTTTGTAGTTTACTGAGACCAAAGAGCTCTTTGGCTGAGAATTCAAAGTGCCCCTCCCTAAACTACAAACCCCAGAATTCCATAGGAGGTTGAAAGTGGAATGATCGTGCTATAAGAGTGTTGTGCGGAAATGGCCTAAGATTCCATAGGAGATTGAAAGTGGAATCATAGCGCTATAAGAGTGTAGTGTGGAAATGGCCTACGTTACAAACGGTCAGTACACGCCCCACACCCCTGCAAGCGCTTCACACCCCATGGCCCGAAGGGCCGACACCCTTCCCTCACCCCTCAGAGGAAATTCTAGCAAGCCAGGCGGCCATTGAGCAGGTGCAGCTTCTTCTCCACGCCAAGGGAGGCTCCATTTGCAACGCAGGCGGTGCGGGGAGAAAGGACGCCTGCCCTGAGCAGCCGAGGGAGTACAAGCACCACCCACCCACCCACCCACCCACCCAGCCTACCCGCGGCTCTCAGACCACCCAAGCCGGCACCAACACCCGAGCCCGCTCCCCGCCGCTCACCTTGCTGCGCCCCGCCTGCGCCACCCGCTGCTGGGAACCGGGGGCAGGGAAAGACTGGGACGGCGCGTTCAGCATCCTCCCGGGGCCAAGAGGCGACCCTCACCGGCTCCCGTCCCCCGCCCCGCACAAACTCGCCGCTTCCGGGTTCAGCCCGGCTTGAAAGAGCAGCGGGCAGGCACTACCCAGAAAAAGAGAAGCATACTGCGCAGGCGCCACAGCGGGCCGAAGTCGAACGGCTTTCTCTTGGCAGGACTACGCTCGGAGCGTGCCTTGAACGCCTGCGCACATGCGCGGCGGAGCGGTTTAGGTCCCACCCACCGACGTTGATTGACAGCGCCTCGATAAACACCGGCGGGGTGGAAGGGCCGTTGTCGGAAGTGGTGATGAAAGAGACCCAGGCGGGAGTCTTTGGGGGGCTGATTTTTGTGCTGCTTCGCCCTGTTCCTGCGTGACCATTTCCGCACGAGCCTGTTATAGCGCGATGTTCCACTTTCAACATCCTCTGGAATCCTGGGGTTTGCAGTTTCGGGAGGGGCCCCGGCCGGCCCCTCCCGAAACTGCAAACCCCAGGATTCCAGAGGAGGTTGAAAGCGGAATCATCGCGCTATAACAGGCTAGTGCGGAAATGGCCCATGTTAGGTTGTTGCTGTGCGCCGTCCAGTCGTCTCTGGCTTGTGGTGACCCTGAGACGAACCTATCGCGGAGTTTTGTGGGGGCTGAGGGTGTGAGGGGGTTTCCACGGCCGACTGGGGAACTGGGCCCTGATCTCGAGGGTTGTGGTCCAGCGCTCAGCTGGTGCGCCAGGATGTGCGCCTACTTAAAATTGAGGGATTTTGTTTTCCCTAGCGTTGCATAGCGCCTTTTCAAAATAGCTTATGGGGGGTGGGAGGCATTGCAATGTCCTAGTTTCTCCTCCCTCCCTCTCCCTTCGTCCTCAGCCTTCTCCAACCCCTGCAAACTGAGCGCAAAGAGTAAAGGTAGTTCCTCTTCCGTCGACTCAGCAAGGGGGAAAGGAGAGGGGGGCTGTGTAGACCTGTCTTTCCCTGTAGGTCCAGGCAAAAGCAAACTGTTGCAGCCTCTCCTTGCTTGTTTATTCGTTTATTCAGTCGTTTTCACCATCTGGTTATCAGAGGGGAAGTGTTGGAAGGTAGGTGTTTAAAGCAATGTGTTCTTTCAAAGGCGGTGATACACTTCCACAGTCTTCTGTTCCCTGTGCCTCTTGGGCTGCCCCACCCAAATCTTCATAGAGGTGGAAGAGATCCCAAAGGCCATGTAGTCCAAACCCTGGGCTGTCCGGCAGTGGAATCTGCTGCCTCGGAGTGTAGTGGAGTCTCCTTCCTTGGAGGTTTTTAAGCAGAGGCTGGATGGCCATCTGTCGGGAGTGCTTTGAGGGTGTTCCTGCATGGCAGGGGGTTGGACTGGATGGCCCCTGGGGTCTCTTCCAACTCTACACTTCTATGATTCTATGAATGCACAGTTAAAATGTGTGTGAGAAATGTTATCCAACTTTTTAAAAGTCCCCCACCCTCTGAAATGGTCTGTCTTCAAACAGATCTTAGGAAATCTTTCTGATGTTTAGATATAATCTTCTCTCTCTTAATTTAACTGTTCTGCATTCTAGTTTCTGGAATAGCAAATGGTTGTCTGCACATGCTCCAGCCTGTCAATAGCCATCATGTACTATGGCGCCCAGAAGTGGACACAATATTCCAGGTGAGGCATGACCAAATCAAAACAGAGGGGCACAACTACTTCTCTTGATGTGGACACTGTTGATGCAACCCAGAATTGTATTGCCTTTTCTGTCTGTCCCATCACACTGTTGACTCATGTTTAGCTTGTGGTCTGCTAAGACCCCTTGGTGTTTTTCACATGTATTATTGTTAAGCCAGATGTCACCCATCCTATTTTGTGCATTTCGATTTTTTCTGCTCAAATTTACAACTGTTGAAATTTGTTAGTTTAGTCCCAGCTCTCCAATATGTTGAGGTCATTCTGAATTCTGATCTTTCCTCTGGTTTTTAACTACTATATCCACACCATTTCCTTGCTATATCAAGCTTGTAACTAAAAAAAAAAAAAAACCATACAATTAGTCTGACATGACTATTCCATGCTGTTCATAGTAGTCACAATATTCTTAAGTGCTCATAGAATAGCTGTTTAATTATTTGATCTAGAACCTTTCCTAGTATTGACGTCAAATTGACTGGTCAGGAGTTGCTCTGATCCTCTTTTTGAATAGGACATTAAACTTACCTCAGTATGCTGAGACCAATTTTGTCCTCCAAGAACTTTCAAAGGTAATCTGCAGTGACTCTGAGATGAAAATTGCAAGCTCTTTGCTTCTGTTGGATGTGGTTTATCCACCCTGGAGACTTGAATTCGTTTAGAGTAGCTAGGTATTTCAGTACTACTTCACATATTCTGGACTGCAGCCCCCTTACTGCATCATTTGTCCTATTTTCACCAGGTAGAGTTCTGTTTTTCTTTTGAGGAAAGACTGATGCAAAGAAGGTATTGAGGAGTTCCCCTTTCTCTCTGTCCCCCCTTTTACTATTTTTTCCATGTAGTGTGGTCCTGGTTCTTCCTCTTGCTCCAAACATAACCATTAAAAAATAGTCTCATTAACAAACCTGAGCTTATTCAGAACTTTAGCTTTTCTGGCTTTCCCCTTACAAATACTGGCTATTCCTCTTTGGTGATTTCCCCTTCTTCCATTTCTTGCGGTTCTGTGTATCTTGAAGTACTTTCTGAGTTACAGCAACCTTCAGGCAAACCTATTGCAGAGTTTTCTTGGCAAGATTTGTTCAGAGGAGTTCTTGCTTACCTCTGAGGCTCTGAGAGATAATGTGACTTGTCTAAGGGTTTCCGTGTCTGAACAGGGATTTGAACCCTGATCTCCAGAAGTCCTAGTTCAACACTCAGATGATTACATCATGCTGGCTCTCTCCCATTTCTTATACATGTATCCTTTAAATTTCAGATAATCTGGAAGTTCTTTATACATCCACTCTGGTTTCTTTTTGAACACTTTCCACTTTTCTTGCTCATTGGAATTGTTTACAATTGTGGCTCTGATATGGTGCCTTTAAGAAACTCTCATATATCATGAACTGTCTTTCCTTTGAGTATTTCTGACTATAGGATCTCATTCTGAACTTCTGAAGCTTATTAAGATTTACCTCTGAGTAAACGGATTGGATTGCCTTGTCACTCATGGTAAATGTTGTGGAACTCTTGTTCTTGCCATTAACACACACAGTATTGGGCTGCTATTCATGCTTATATGTGGGAAATATACAATCTTATGTATGCTTGTCCAGAAATGTAAGGGACTTTATTCCCAAACAGGGACAGAGATTTGGAATTTGATCCTGTGCACAAGTGATAGTTTTCAATGGTTTTTACTCCCAAGTAAACTTTCATACCTAGGACTGTGGATACTCCCAGTTATTTAACAGACAAATATGTCGAGCTGCAACTTTGACAAAGTTGATTGTCTGCATGTTTCCTCAAAAATGGCACCATATGGAATTGGTTTGTCAATAGCACAGCAGAGGTCATACCATATTAATTTTAGAAATTTCAGCAGGATTTTGGGGTACCAGAAATTTATTCAATGATGTAAAGGTAATTAAAACTGCACTCCTGTTGTTATCTGGGCATCCCATTCATAGGGTTTTTTTTTTTTTTTTTTGCAACATCCTCTTAGAGAAAAGGAAGAAAAAACCCACCCTTAGAGAGAAAAATGCAAGCTCAATCCCACTCCCAGAGAGGAGTTGATTTAGATCATTCCCCTCCTGCTGATTTCAATGGGAGGTTTGTTTGTTTATTTTAAAGGCAATGCGGGAGAGGGAGGTGGTTGAGAAAAGCAGAAATGCTGCTTCTCCTTTTCCTACTGGTAGGACTATGGAAGCTCTGGTAATGCTGTTACCATTTTCTTGGCAATAAATGTCACTGAAACACATGGGTTCTGCTGAACAAACAGACTTTATGCAACACTTCAGATTTCTTTCTTTGATAGTAAATGGCGTACCATGCTCCACCATTCAGCCCACAGAATTCTCTTCAAAGTCAGTGGAGTAACCCCCATGTGCAGAAAAAAAGGATTGGATTTAATTACTGTTCTCTTTTATAAACAATACATTCTGAATAACAGTTTCCAATCTAAAAAGAAGGGAGGTGGAAAGAAACACCTCTAAGACTGATTTATTTTATGCATTAATCTAGTTATTAAATCATTTACATTTTGTACTTTTGCTTAACTCTTTAAGGGATTTCAGTACTATGCACTGCAGCCCTATGCATGTTTACTTAGACATTAGTTTCACTATGGAACTTATTCCTTTCTAACTGCATACTATTGCAGTTTTACAATTAGTCCTATACAGTATGTGTCAACTCGGAGCTAAAGGAACTGCATATAAGATTACAGCCTTCACCTTGTTTGCTGGGAAAAGGGCGCTTTTAGATTGAATTGGCCTTCCATTTTCTGAAGGCTACTTTTAGAATGTGATCATATTTTTCTACTTTATGTGTAATGTTAAAAATATAAACATCTTCCCTTCATCCTGTTATGTGTAAGCTCTAACATCTTATCATTTCAAACCTTGAAAAAAATTAGAATACTAAAATCCAGAATAGATCTACATGAGGGTCAGTTCTGCTAAAAGCACCAGGGGTTCTTCAACATAAATAAGCTTAGAATCAGGATGTCAGATATAAGAAAGTAAAAAAGCTCAGATTTCCTTTGATGGAAGAAAAACAAACTGAATATCTAGCCCGGGCATGCCACCCTTCTCACTCCCCAGTTCATCTCCCTACCTCCACAGCTGTATTTCTGTTTCATTGAGTTACTAGCATAACAAAATTATTGGTTTCAGAAGCACATGGGGGTGTGCCAGATGCATAAAAGACTCAAATGCTGGTATTATGAAAATAAAAAAAATGACTGGAATTTTAATTGAAAATAACTTAGACATAAATTAGCTTAAAATATTATAGCAAGCTGAGATTGATATTAAATTAATGAATATAAACAGTAACATTAGTCCTTGTACAATCAACAATCCACATCTGCTCCAGAACCATGCTCCGGCTCATCATTTTCTTCCTCACTGTCTGAATCTTCATAAAAGGAAATTGTGGCTTGGACAGGAAAGTTCTTCAGAAGTGCTTCTGCTTCATGATACAGATAGTCAAAGCACCTTGACTTGGGCCAGAATAATCTAAAACAAAAACAAACAAAATTGCAGCATGTTTTGTTCATTTAAATGAGGAAGAAATTCAAAATCATTTGCTCTGGAATTCACTTCAAGTTACCCCATTAAACTGAAGGGGAAAGGTGTGGAACCATTCGCCCTCCAGATATTTCGGATCCACAATACCCTGCCATTGGGCTCACTTGGGTGAGGCTCAAGTCCAAAACATCTAGAAGGCCAATGCTTCCCACTCTGACCTAGAGTTAACTGGAAATAAAATTTCCTTGAATTACTTTTTCTTTAGGTTTTAAAGATGTTCTACAAAGTAGTAAAAAGATGCAAACATATATGGTTATATGCTTTTTTTTGCAGAGAAAGCCCTGCTGAATGAACAAATAGATAGGTTTGTTGAAGATTCCCTTTATGTTCTCAGAATAGCTAAATTATTTTCAATTTCTTAAAAGAGCATGAAAACGAATTCTGCATTCATATCCTGCTCCAGAAACTGACACATAATTGTTATATAATATATTAAAAGTTTGACTTGTGGAATGCTGATGCTGTGATCTCACATCTAAGTCATAATACAAATATTGATGTTAGTAATATGATCAGAACTGGAGACTCAAAACGTTGCCTTTGGCTCCAGACACTATAGTCAGTTGTCTAGTGAACTGCTTCGCATGTGCTAATACAACAGGGTCTGCTTTAACTTTCTCAGAATGACTGTAGATATTATACCAGCATAAGATACTAAAAGATTCAGGCTAGAATCTTTTAGTACCTTATGCTGGTATAACATATGCTTACCTTAGTGCAGTACTGTTATATTGCAGTACCAGCAGTACCTGGAGATATAAAAACCTATCCAGTACCTTCTTGTGTAATACTTCCCCCACAACAGCATTAAGTATGCTGGGAGAAACTGATGCTCAACCAGTGAACCAGTGGGATCTTGGCCTCACCTTTCTCCCAAAGTCAGGAGCTGCTTTTTTAACTAGAAGGATTTTAAAATGATCAACAGGAGCAATTAAAAAACAATTAAAAACCCAGTAAAGGCAAAAATATTAATTAACTTCAACAAACATGTGGTCTTAAACCTCCATTTGTTGAAATAACTCCAGTGTCAGTTACCAATATTCTAGTCTATCACCAGAGATTTGATTTGGTATAAGGGTTTATCATCACACTAAGTGTGTTCATTTGCATAATGCCAGGATGTCTGTATTATCAGCAACAGTTTGGGGAATAGCCAGTGTTAATAATGTAATTGTCACTGGAAAAATACTGCAAAAATACTTTCTGCATTTAATTTTTCTATGACTTCAATGCTTACAGCCTTCCCACTGCCCCTATGTGTATTATGTACCGTTATTTCCAAGCATATAAGATGCACCCATGTATAAGACACACACTCCATGTATACACCGGCAAATACCATTTGCCAACATGTAAGACACACCGGCATATAAGATGCATTTTCAAGCAGTATTTTTCCAGAAAAAAGTGAGTCTTATACACCAGCAAATACAGTATATACCTGAAATTGTGAACAATACATATGATAAACTAGGCTATAGTCCATGAAAACTCATGTTATAATAACTGTGTTAGGCATTAAGGTAACACAGGCTTCTTTGTTACAAATGTCAAAAGTATTTATGGAAAGAGATACAAATTCAAAAGGCTTCTTATCTACACCCCTCTCCCCCAATTTCCCCTATAAATACCCTATTGCCGTTAAAGCTACAAAGAAAACATGGTTAGGAACCTCATAATTAGTGCCCTATGCATATCAATTTATTACAAACACAAATTTAGATTATATTCTGTTTATTATAAACACAAAATACATACATTCAGTCAGAATGTAAGCTATACATATCCAAATGTAACCAAAGCCATTTCACAACTAAGGATCCCCACACTGAAACAGTAAGCTGTGTTCTAAAAATGCAGAATTATTTTCCATATAGACTGATTTTAGTAACAGCTCAGTTCTGATAATTGAACTGGTGACTTCTGTGAGGCAAAATCATAACTGCAAGTCTGAAGATGTCACTGACAGGGAATTTTGAAACTACAATGAATATTTAGTGGGTCCATTGGTTTTCAGATGACCTAGGTATCTTTCACACTACACAGATATAGCACTTTCATACCACATTAGTTGCTATGGCTCTATCCCTATGGAATCCTGGGATGTGTAGTTCTATGAGATATATGGAATTGTCATATTTGATGAAGTAGACTTAGGGCCTTTCTGCAATACACTTATAGTGCTATTATTCCACTTTCAACACCCTGTGGAATTCTAGGGTTTGTAGTTTACTGAGGCCAAAGAGCTCTCTGGCTGAGAATTCTAAAGGCCCCTCCCTAAACTACAAACCCCAGGATTCCACAGGATGTTGAAAGTGAAATAATAGCACTATAACAGTCTAGTGCAGAAAGGCCGTTAGTCTACGAAAGCTTATGCTACCAACTTCTGTCTCTCAGTTAGTCTCAAAGGTGCTACAAAATCCAGAATAGTTTCAGTCCTATAGTTCATCTCAATATAACTCTAGGTAACAACCTAATACTGCTGATGGTCCCAGGGCCAGACCAAGACTTTTTTAATGCCCTTAATCAAAGTGCCTGCTCTGCAGGGTTGGCCAAGTTATTCCAACTTCTGTGGCACAATATCTAACACATCTCATCTTTCCCTGGCAGTGGGAAAAAAAATCCAGCAATAATAGACTGAATAGCTAATAGTTTGCTGCTCTTCCATGAATTCTTACATCAGCTGCCCAGTGTTAGTACAGAACCCAGGTAGGCTAGAGAGGCCTTACTGTAACTCTATCTGAAGCACTGCAATATTCTGGGAAAGATACTAGAGAGCCAAGCATGAGACAGCTACCTCAGACAGATGATTTTGGGTTTCATGAAAAAGGCAGCCATCTATTAGGTATTCAGGCTATTATTGTTATTATTGAATTTTCACCACCAGAATTGTGGGGTTTCTGTCTCAGGTTGCCGAGACAACTCAGCCGACCTTAGGTAAAGGGAACCACTGGCTACTCAATCAGCAAATTCTCTTGGGATGACATTGAATAAAGACATAAAAAAGCTACATTAAGACCACAGAAAATAAAATGAGGTAACACGAGGAACAGAAATCAACACATGTTGGAAGCAAGTTTCCTAGTGGCTAAACCTTCCTCAAGATTTAGTTAATTGGAACCAATGGGGACCCATGTGGTGTAGTGGTTTGAGCACTGGACTATGGCCCTGGCCATGGAAACTTGTTTGTCCATGGAAACTCGCTGGGTGACCTTGGGCACATCACACACTCTCAGGCCCAGAAAACCTCATGATAGGTTTACCTGAGAGTTGCTCTAAGCTGGAAAGCATCTTGAAGGCACACAACATCAGGGACCATTAAAACTGGAAAATCAAAAAGAGAGACCTAGAGGCCTACACATTAAAAACAAAATATTCCTTTTGTTGCCAGATTTGTTCCAATTCAGTAAAGCAGGGATACTAACAATACCAACAAGCTAATTTATAATGCCTTTTTCACCAAAGGGGAAATCATAGGAATCATGTGCCACTCCAGATCCAGTTGGACTACAACTCCTAGCATTCCTCACTATGCTAACTAAGGCTACTGGGCTTGCAGTCTAACCACATCTGCAGGGAAGCATAATTTCAGGAATCTGATATTAAACCTAGGGAGGAGTTTTGATGAATTTGAAATGCTATTCCAGATAAAGACATCATACCTCATATTACCACTTTTTTTCTGCCAGCTTTCCTCTACATATAAATACCACCCAAAATTAAACATGCAAAGAGTACCCTTTTCTAAACTGTAAATCCCCATATATTGGATTTTGCCCTACATTAATGGCACAGGAGCCCTAGTAAGAAAAACAACAACAACAGTGAATATAGTGGGTTACTGATTCTGTTGGGGGGAAAAAAAGAAATAACATATCTTACCTGACTGGGTGGGTATACTGTGTGAGTTTTGCTGAGTTTTCCACCATCTCAGAAGAATTGCACAGCTAGGGAGTGTGAGGTGGAGACATGGGTCAAAAACAGAATGATTAATAATACAAATTGAACAGTCTTCAAGTGCAATGCATCTGAAATTCATCACTTGGTAACGGAACTTACCTAATACCAACACTGGAAAAGAGCTGATTTTATTTTAGATCACCCCTAAATACCCTAAAAGCACCAGATCCCATCTGATCTTGAAAGCTAAGCAGGGTTAGCACTGGTTAGTACTTGGATGGGAAACTGCCAATGAATACTAGGTGCTGTCAGCTAGATTTCAGAGGAAGGAACTAGTACAACTACCTCTTGAGTATTCATTGCCTTAGAAAAACCTATGAAACTCATGGGGTCACCATAAGTCAACAGGTGACACATGGACACTTTTCACTGCTTGAGACTCTGCTGTGCAGCCAAGGTTCAGAGTACCCAAAGCTGATCAAGTCATTTTGACACCCAGAGGGGGAAAAAAAATCCCACTAGCATCTCCCTACTCCCCTGGATGTCAAAATACCATAATGATAAAATTAACTGAATAATGATTTGCTGCTTTTTCATGACACCTCCCCAAAATCAGCTGCCTGAGGCTGTCATCTCACTCTGTCTAAAGGTAGATCTCTCATGAGGTTAACCTTGATTTTAGATTCAAACTACAACTGTGTGCAAGAAATGGCGAGCTATTTGGGTACCACTGATGAAGACAGTTTTGGCACTCACCCTGATCCTGTGGAACATTGCCTAAAAATAGAAGAGTGGTACATTTTGCTCTTGCTCATACAGAAATGATAGCGCCCTGGAAGCCCTTGCTTTGCTGCTGTCTTAAAACTTGTAGTTTCCTTAAAAAAAAATTTTTTTTTTACTCTTTCCCTCCTGCGCGAATGCAAGACATCTGCCAGTTAAGTCAAAACCACCGGCACAAACCCACGTGGGAGTGTTGCCGCTTGTGAATCTCAGCAGGCTCACTCACCTCCGGATGGTTTTGCTTGCGCCGCCTTTCCGCGTCTTTCTGGGTGGGCACCCACGGTCTCCAGAATCTCCTGGACCTGCAGAATCAAAAAACCAGAGGAGAGATTTTTTTTTTAAAAAAAACAAAACAGCGGTAGCTGGGTGGATTAGGATTTTTCTTGCAGTGGGCGAGAAGGTGTCTGTTGGCCAGGAAGGGAGGGAAACCAACCTCCACCCACCCACCCCCCGGTTTTGCAGTGCCGGGGCCTGCGTAGTGGAGGCGCTGGACCGTGGCGCAAAGCGCGGGGTACCCGGGCTCTTCTTGGCAGCGGGTCCGGGAGCTGCGTGCTCCGAGCGGGGGCGAACGACGGAGGCAAAGCTGCGAGCTCTCCATGCTCTCCGCCCCTGGCAGCGCCCAGGCCAGCCAGGGGTCCACGATGCGCGCTCTCTCTCTCGCTCTCTTGCGCGTTCTCAGTTGCCTTCCAGATTTCCCTCTGGATTGGGTTTGTCCGGCTCCGCCGCCCCCTCCGCAGAGCTTTTTATAATGGTGGCTCAGCAGCCTCCCGGCCTCCTTCTCTCCTTGGCCGAGAGGTAAACAAAAAGGCTGCGCGTGAAAGTCGCGCCCCGGGACTCCAGGAGCGTGGACGCGTGCGAGGCTCCAAATGGCCCAGGGAGAGATTTGGCGAGGGCGTGTGAATCACACTTGGGCAGACACATGGCTGTGTTGTCCTTCCGAGGGGAAGCCCACGCTGGGCCCCTCGCGGCCCCTGCGCCCTCCGAAGGGTCCAGCGTGAGAAAGCGTCAGGGAGCCTCCAGGGTGGGGAGGGATGCGGGTGTGTGTGTGTGTGAGTGTGTTCCATTTTGGCGGGGAGAAATGCCACTGCCTAGGCGAACAAAATCCCCACCGTGTTGCTAATTTAAAACGTAATGAACGAATCAATGAAAATAAATAAAGGAAATTAAAAATAATAATAACCTGCATTACATTTTAAATCATTACAAAAATAAAGCGCCTATTCAAATGTTCATAACCGTGCTTTTCTGACGAGTGTGTCTAAAGAAGTTTTCAATATTAAAAAAAAACCTAAAAATAAAATAAAATAATGCAACTATATTCAGGTTTCAGAGCTAAAAGAGGATAAAACACAAACAAAAGCAAGCAAGAAAAGGTGGTGATTGTTCCCTCACCACCACCCAGGGGACATTTAAATGCTGACAGTGAAACCCAAGCAGACTTTTAATCTGTGATTGTGCATATCACACTCTCCAACTGATGGAGTTTAGCAAGAGCAGTCCCAGTTAAGCTTCTGTTGTCCCACTTTTTCACCTGCTTTTAACATGTCCCAGTTTCTCTCTCCTCCTTCCACTTTTCTGCTTTCTCACAGGCTTGCTCAAAGTGCAAGCTACAGCTGTTTCCGCACTAGCCTGCTAAAGTGCTATTATTCCACTTACAACATCCTATGGAATCCTGGGGTTTGCAGTTTAAGGAGGGGACTTTGAGTCTCCTCCCTAAACTGCAAACCCCAGGATTCCATAGAATGTTGAAAGTGGAATAATAGCACTTTAGCAGGCTAGTGCGGAAATGGCTGTAGTTTGCACTCAATTAATACATGGGGAGGGGAGAGGAGAAGAGAGTGGAGAGTTTTGTCCCTCCTAAACTCAGTATGTAAATACCAGGACTTTTCTGCTTAAAACAGTAGTTTTGTGTTTTCTTCCTTATTAATAACTTTTGCCATCTTATTACCTGGTTGCACCATTTTGACTACACTTTGGTGTCGCTCAGCTAAATGTGTCCCCTTTTTTATCTGTTAAATGTTGGATGGCATGCTGAGTCATTTTGCTGCCTGAGGCAAAAAAACAAGATGGGAGCTTCCTCTTGGATGTAGATTGTAGATGTTGTATTTTTCCTCAACACTGTTGATGGGAGACCATCCTCTGTCACCCCTGAAAGCAACTGGCTAACTTAAAGGTATGGGACAAACTGCATGGCATGCAGTTCTTTTTCTCCAGCACTCTGCACCACCTCACAGGGCCTGTTATCTGAAGTCACAGGCTCACTATGTGCAGTTGTAGAGTCTCCCTTGCTTAGAGGGTGCTGTGGGGTCACAGCTGGAAAGTCAGATTTGTGGCCACCACTTGCTTGGTTCAGAAGGTGGTGTGAGCCAGAGAAAGGTGGTGCATGGGAAGGTGTCTGCTAGAAGCAGAAACAATGGACTCAAGAGAGACTGTGGATGGTCAGGAAGCTATATTAGCCCCCCCCACCAGAGATCTTGGAGGGCAGCATCTGCCCAATGCAACACTCCTTCAGAAAATTAGCAATGATTATTTTTGGCCTCCACATACCCCCATTTCACTTAGAGGGGAGTCCTTTCCATGCTATTGAGCCTTCCTGGGCCATTTGAGGCTCAAGAGAGACTATTAACAAGAAGTGAGCAGAAGTCACAGAAGTGTCTTTGGTGACTTTTGCTCATTTTCTGTTGACTTCCTTTATTTTTTTTAAGTCCTCTTCTTGGCCTAAATTGGCTCAGGCAGGACACAAAATGTGGCCCAACAGAGGGCATTTGAGGACAAAAAGGGGGGAAGTTTGAAAAATTTTGCATTTTTTTTACCCCGGGGGGGGCAGGGGGCCTCCAAACATGTTGGGAATGACCTTCACACTACCTAGAGCAAAGCAGTCTTTTGACTCCTGGGCACCACAAAAATGGCCCTTGGGGGCCACATGCAACCTGCCAGCCACACTTTGTCTACTCCTGTTTTAACCTTTTCGCATAATCTCTTTGAACTGCGTTTTAAAACACACTTAAAGCTGATGTGCTCTTTACAAGGTTGTTCATTTTCAAGTTGACAGAATCAGCACTGTTGCTGTCTTCTCTTGGACTGATCGAAGTTTTCAGATGATCTTCAAAGAGAGGCCCCTGAACATTCCACCGTATTTTGTAATGCTTGGCACCTCAGCATTTTGACATGTTTCTATTGTTTAAAGTGGTTTAACTTTCTAGACTTGTTTTACTATTTTAAATTGTTTGATAGACTTTTTGTTTATGTAAATTATTTTTATTGCTTTCATTATTTTTATTGTTTCAATTGTTTAATTAATATTTTCTGTACATTGCCAAAGGACATAAGATATAAGTATCTAGGTAAATAAATAAATGTAATGGGAAAAATAGAACTTCCTTAGCTTTCTGTGTTGTTATAGCACTATAACTTTGGTATGACCAGACTGTGTATAACTGCCAAATCATTCCTATCCAAAAAGGGCTGCAGCTTGTATACATACCCATTAAATTCAGTTAAAAAGCCACTTCAAACCACATATGTTGCATGGACACCCAGAGACAATGGCATCAAGATTTGAACTGGATCCCTCTTAGAACCTATAGCAGCTACAGTATAAGACCAGGACTGAGTGGTCCCTACTTGGCCCATAAGTTCATGAGACCACCTTTCAGCCAAGCTGTGTAGAAAAGAAGAGGCAGAAGGAGTACAGATACCACCATTGTCAAATTTATGTACAAAGAGCCATAGCTGGTGTACCAATTAAATTTTATAGAAACTGCTCTTCAGGGTCTCAGGTTATGAGGAGCTTCTAAATACAAAAAAGTTACAAAAATTCAACTTTTACATAATTGTTAAGATAACAGATAATGTTAGTTTTTCTCTGACATAGTTTAAGGCCTTGGCTTGTCTTCATCCATCCTGATCTCTTTGGGAAAAAGGCAGAATAACTTTCAGAGGGAAGTTCTACCCCAGCCAAAACAAGATGAATTTCCAACTCTCTAGCAACTACTTCTGTCTTATCTGAATTCAGTTTGCTGGCTTTGACCTATCCCCATGTGTAGGTCACTCACTTGTTTTATCCAACTTAGGTAACAAGGGAAAAATAGAGCTTCATAAAATAAAACTGCCAGTGCACTAATATGACTTAACCCCAATTCCTTAAGCAAACTTGACCAATAGGGACAAATATGACAGAGAGAATAATGCCAAGGACCTGTGCTAAAATATACCAGCAGTTTCTGTGGAACCACTGTGTCACTGTGCTCCCAACTTGGAAAAGTGGCCTAGATCAAAGTCAGCCACTTGTGTGTGTGTGTGTGTGTGTGCGTTTGCATGTGTGAGCCTTCAAGTCTCCTGTCAACTTATGATGACCCAGTGAATTTCATAGGGTTTTCTTAGGCAAGAAATACTCAGAAGTGATTTTGCCAGTTCCTTCCTCTGAAATACAGCCTAGTTCCTCTTAAATAGGTTGCACTGTGTCACAAAAGTAAACAGGGCAGTACTGCACTGTATAATATAAAGAAATGTCCATCTTTTAAACTCAGAAGTAGATTTATCACCACTTCTAGTTTTGTTTTGTTTTTGTTTTATGGCGATCTGCATGACCACTGGAAAACTGGATCCTCAATGCACTGAATTTCCCACCCCTGGCTTAGGGGGATCCACAGACACATTTCTCTGGTCCCTCTTTCTGTTTAGAATGGCTGAGGCTGTTTTCATGCCAAACCTGTGCCAGAAGCAAGAACAATACAGATAATTTGTTCATTCTACAATAGCTACTTGGTAATAAGTTACTGAATGTCTTAGAATTATCTTTATGTGTTCCATTTCCGATGTCAGATTTGTATCCATTTATTCTTCTGCACAGATATAGTTCTAGAGATCAGTGCTTCCTAAGCCATCTGATGTGGGAAGCTGGAGTTTTCTTTTCCCCAATGTGCCTGGGACCAGTACCATTTTTCTGCCTATTGGCTATAATTGTTTGTTTTAAAAAAAACTCACCAAGGACCAGCAGCTTGTGAACTGGCACTGGTGCTTGGACCACCACTTTGAGTGACAGGACTATAAATTATTTTGTATAATACATAGAAAGGAGAGGAGATACTGTGGACAGGAGATGGTCTATATCACATTAGACCTGGGTCAGGAATCATGTGGGTCTCTAGTTGATGTTGGATTGTAACTCCTAGCCCCCCAGCCAGCATAGCCAGTGAGGAAATTCTGGGAGTTGCAGTCCAGCAACATTTGCAGGGTCAAACAACTCCTAACCCTGGATTAAAAGATGGTATTGCAGGTGACCCAGTTAAGTCCTATAATGATATTGCCATAGTAGTTGTAGGAGGCAGACTTAACATCTCAATTTGTAGTGGCATTTTGCATCCATGTTGTGTGCATTTTTGTTGGTTACAAGTACTTATATAAGATTGGGAAGTGGTCTGTAAGCAAGCAGAAGCAGATCGCCAGTATCCTCCTGAAGTGCCTGAAGTTGGATTACTGCCATCTGCAACCTTTCTAAAGGAGGAAGCATCCAGGATAGCTCCCATTGTCAAGCAAACCCCTGTAAAATCTTGAATTTAACAGGTCAATGTGTTCTGGTTAGATGTGACCAATCAAGAACAGCAAGTGTCAAGCACAGTCATGGTTTTACCACCAAACGTTTTTTAAGTGCATTGTCCACATCCTCAGGTATAACAACTGAAACTTACTCAGACAACAGCAGTGGTCGGAAACTTTGCTGGCATTTGATATTTGTACTGGATCATGCTGAACATGATTCTGTCTGCAAAATGTTTAAGAATAAATCACAGCAGGCTGCTCAGATAGTCAATACAGTTTTTACTAGAACTGGCATGCTGCAGATTTTTTCTCACACACACCCCGAAACAAGTTTTGCTGAATGGCCTTGTGCAAACCTTGGGCAAGCAATCGTATGTGAAGCAAAGCCAAGAATCAAAGCTAGGAACTTGTGTTTGACACCCAAGCATTCTCAGCCTCCAAATCTGGCTTGTGGGATTTTGATGTAGCACTGCAATCAAAAGCTCACACTTTTGCAAGCACTGCAGATCCTATAGGAATCAAGTGTTTTCCATCAGGGTGCCAATTACATGGAGGTAGTGAGTGTTCTTTATGATGCATTTGGCTCCAATTTCCCACATTTATTGGGTTACTAGGAATATTTCATCAGTTGGGGGGTTGCTCATACTACCTTTGAGTTGGAGTTGTTGATTAGAGACAGGAGCGTTTATGAGCTAAGTGCAAAGTAATGCAAAATACCACCCAAGGCAAAAAGGAAGAGGGGATCCATCTGAATGAAGCAGTAAGTACTTTAGACATTTTTATTATACACAGAGTGACTTTAGCACACTTAGTCCAACAACTAAGAAATAGTATAGTATTTGAAGTGACAGTCAAAGCTGCAGCCCCTGTAAGGGACTGAACAGTATATACAACAGATAATAGATGCAAACCTAGAGCAGTCAGTACCGTCATCCCTCCACATTCACTAGGGTTAGGGGCACAGGACCCCTGTGAAAGTAGAAAAACTGTGAATAACTCTAGGTCTTCCCAAACCATATTTAACACATGCACACACACACACACACAAATATGATCACCATATTCAACCCACCATGGATTCCTTTGAGGCATCAGGGTTCCTTCACAAGACAGAAGTGGCTGGCTGGTGGGGCTTACTGCCACCTTCACTGCTGCCCCACACCATTTTTATAGGGACTTACAAGCCTC
Source organism: Ctenosaura bakeri (assembly GCA_948474755.1). NCBI lineage: Eukaryota > Metazoa > Chordata > Lepidosauria > Squamata > Iguanidae > Ctenosaura > Ctenosaura bakeri. Next base: position 42,990 of record CAOLHI010002420.1, on the reverse strand, counting down.
GTTTGTAGTTACTCAGGCCATTTCCACATGATGATGCTCCTCCACGTCGTCTCGCTGCAGTCTCGGGTCTAGAAGAGAGTATGTCAGCAATGCTCCTCTCTGCACCTGCTCGGTCCATGCAGAAGCAAATGCAATGGTGCCACATCTTCCTTCCGCAGTGCAGACGGGCTTTTTCCATTGCTGCGCTATGAAAGGAAGTGTCACCAATGCACTTTCGCAGCTTCCGCATGGCCAGAAGTGATGGGAGTGCCGTGCAATCGCAGACACAAAACAGATTTTTTCCATTTTGCAAAAACTATGCAAGCACAATGCCCCACAACAGGATGGTGGTAGGACGGTGACACTGCCATGTGGAAGCGCGACCTGCCAACCGCTACCGTCCTGTGGCAGAAATGAGACAGCAACGTTGTGCGGAAAGGGCCTCAGTCTTACAAGGCTTGCAGTCCGTATTAAAAATGGAATAGGGAGACAGCAGAGGTGACAACAAATAATCTGTGAATAATCAAATCCTCAAAAGTGAAACCCGCAAATGTGGAGGGCTGACTGTATTACCATTTGGCAGTGAGGCAACTGATGCTGGAGGGGTGTGAGCAGCATCACCAGTTTTTGGACTGTTTCTTTTGAGATCCCTGGGCTCCCCCTTGTTGGAAGACGGAGCTATATGTGCCACAAAGCCTACACTGATTTTTTAAAACCAGCCTGCCGCCTTGAAGCATCCCCTTACCTAGTAGCAGTTTTCAGACATATAGTCCTGTTAGTCTGTTTCAGCATAGAATCATAGAATCATAGAAATGTAGAGTTGGAAGAGACCACACGGGCCATCCAGTCCAACCCCCTGCCATGCAGGAACACCCTCAAAGCACTCCCAACAGATGGCCATCCAGCCTCTGCTTAAAAACCTCCAAGGAAGGAGACTCCACTACACTCCGAGGCAGCACATTCCACTGCCGGGCAGCCCTGACAGTCAGGAAGTTCTTCCTGAGGTTCAGGTGGAATCTCCTTTCCTGCAGCTTTAATCCATTGCTCCTTGTCCTGGTCTCTGGAGCAGCAGAAAACAAGCCCTCTCCTTCCTCTACATGGCATCCCTTCAAATATTTAAACATGGCTATCATGTCCCCTCTTAACCTTCTCTTCTGCAGACTAAACATACCCAGCTCTCTAAGTCTATCTTCATAGGGCATGGCTTCCAGGCCTCTCACCATTTTGGTCGCCCTCCTCTGGACTTGCTCCAGCTTGTCAATATCCTTCTTGAATTGGGGTGCCCAGAACTGGTCACAGTATTCAAGATGGGGTCTAACCAGAGCAGAGTAGAGTGGTACCAGTACCTCCCTCGATCTAGACACCATACTCCTATTGATGCAGCCGAGAATTGCAGTGGCTGCCAGATCACACTGCTGACTCATGTTCAGCTTGTGGTCTGTTAAGACTCCTAGATCCCTTTCACATGCACTACTATCCAGCCACGTGTCCCCCATCCTATATTTCTGTATTCTATTTTTTCTACCTAAGTGTAGGACCTTACACTTCTCTCTGTTGAATTTCATTTTGTTAGCCTTGGCCCAGCTCTCCAATCTATCCAGGTCATTTTGAATTTTGATCCTGTCCTCTGGCGTATTAGCAACCCCTCCCAATTTGGTGTCATCTGCAAATTTGATCAGCATGCCCTCTATTCCTTCATCCAAGTTGTTGATAAAAATATTGAACAGCACTGGGCCCAGGACAGAACCCTGTGGCAACCCGCTAGTCACTTCTCTCCAGGATGAAAAGCAGCCATTCGTGATCACCCTTTGGGTTCGGTCAATCAACCAATTACAAATCCAACTAACAGTAGCCCTGTCCAGCCCAAATTTTACTAGCTTCGTTGCAAGAATGTCATGGGGAACTTTGTCAAAGGCCTTACTGAAATTTAGATATGCTATATCCACATCATTCCCTTCATCTATCAAGCTAGTAACTCTATCATGAAAAGAGATAAGATTAGTCTGGCATGACTTATTTTTGAGACATCCATGTTGACTTCTCGTGATTACTGTGTTGCTTTCTAAGTGATTAGAAACTGACTGCTTAATGATCTGCTCCAGGATCTTTCTGGGTACTGAATTGGGCGATAATTATTTGGGTCCTCTTTTTTTCCCATCTTGAAGATGAGGATAACATTTGCCCTCTTCCAGTCTGCTGGAACTTCTTCTGTCCTCCAAGATTTCTCAAAGATTATAGCAAGCAGATCCGAAATGACCTCCACCAGTTCTTTTAATATCCTAGGATGCCATTCATCTGGCTCTGGAGACTTGAATTCATCCAGTGTGGCCAGGTATTCCTGTACCACCTCTCTACCTATTATGTGCCTCATTTCCCCTGCTTTCTCACCTGCTCCCCAACCGCCAGGTTGAGTGCTTGTATCCTTCTGGGAAAAAACTGAGTCAAAGTAGGTGTTAAGTAGTTTTGCCTTTTCTCTTCCCCCTGTGAGTAATTCGCCATCTTCTCTGCGCAGCGATCCTATCGTCTCCTTCTTTTTCCCTTTGCTGCAGACATATTTAAAAAAGCCCTTTTTATTGTTTTTAATGTCTCTGGCCAGCCTAAGTTCGTTCTGTGCTTTAGCCTTTCTGACCTCCTCCCTACATCTCCTGGCTACTTGCTTAAATTCTTCTTTGGTGGTTTCCCCCTTCTTCCATTTCCTGTACATGTTTCTCTTAACATTTAGCTCAGCTGAGAGTTCTTTAGTCAACCATTCTGGTTTCTTCAGATGCCTTCCATTTTTCCTCCTTATTGGCACCGTTTTAAACTGTGCTTCAGTATCTCCCTTTTTAGGAACTCCCATGCCTCCTGAACTCCTTTCCCTTTCACTATTCTTGACCATGGAATTCCAGCCAGCAGCTCCCTAAGTTTACAGAAGTCCGCTTTTTTAAAATCTAAGATGAGTGTCTGGCTACACTTATCTTCTCCTTCCCACTGAATGCCAAATTCCAATAGGGCACGGTCACTCCCCCCTAAAGATCCAACCACTTCTACCTCATTAACAAGGTCATCCCTGTTGGTCAAGACCAGATCTAGAATATTTGATCCCCTTGTCACCTCTTCCACCTTCTGGACCATGAAGTTGTCTTCAAGACAAGCAAGAAACTTGCTGGACCTTGCTGTCTTGGCAGAGTTTGACTGCCAGCATATATCCAGGTAAATGAAACCTCCTATTATTACTGTATCTCTCCTCTTTGGAAGTGCAGTCATTTGGTTGAGGAAGGCGTCATCAAAGTCCTCAGCCTGGGTTGGAGGTCTGTAGTAAACCCCCACCAGAATATCCCTATTGTTTCTCGCTGCCTTAATTCTTACCCAAATGCTCTCGACCTGGCTTTCTGGGTATAAGTCCTGGATCTCTTCACAGGTGAAAACGTCATTGACATACAAGGCTACTCCTCCTCCTTTCTTGTTTGGTCTCTTTTTACAAAATAGGCTCTACCCCTCTAATCCTATATTCCAATCATGAGACTCATCCCACCAGGTCTCAGTGATGCCTATCAAATCATATTTATTTTGTTGTACTAGGAGTTCAAGTTCATCCTGCTTGTTTCCCATACTCCTTGCATTAGTGTAGAGACACTTAAGTACCCGGGCCCTTCCTGCAAGTCCTGTACTATTGTTTCTACTCCTCCCACCATTGGCCGCTTGTACTACTTGTCCAGTATCATTTGGGCCTCTTCCCCCTGCCGTCGCTGAGTCCTTGCCCTGAATAATATTGTCTCCCTCCCCAGTGGAACTTAGTTTAAAGACCTCTTAATCCTCCTTTCGAGACTGTTTGCAAAAACATTTCTGCCAAGTTTTGTGAGGTGCAGCCCATCCCTCGCCAGAAGCCCACGTTCATGGAAATTCAGGCCATGTTCCAAAAACCCAAATTGTTGCCGGTGGCACCACATGCAGAGCCAGTTGTTGACCTCTGCTATTGCCTTTTCCCTACGTGCACCATATCCTTGAACAGGGAGGAAAAAGAGTGAAAAAGGGAAAAAGAAAAAGGGAAAAAGAGTGGGAGGAATCTAGCAGCAACCTTAAGATTTAAGATGGTCTCATTAGATAGCCAATGTGGTGCAGTGGTTTGAACACTGGACTATGACCCTGGAGACTAGGGTTCGTTTCCCTGGTCAGCCATGTCATGGCCATTTCCGCACTGGACAGTTATAGTGCTATGAATCCACTTTCAAAATCCTATGGAATCCTGGGGTTTGCATTTCCCGAAACTGTCTAGTGCGGAAATGGCCATGGAAATCCACTGGGTGACCTTGGGTGCATCACACACTCTCCACCCCAGGAAACTCTTTGACAGATTCACCTTGGGGTTGCCATAAGTTAGAAGTGGCTTGAAGACACACAACAACATCAACACAATATTAAAGCCAAGGATATGTTAGCAATTACAGGATACCCATTGGTGCAACTGAAGAAGTGGGTTGAAATCCATGAAAGTTTATGCTAAAATTAATCAGTCTTAAAGGTGCTGCTAATTTCTTCTCCCCCACTTTTATTATTTTTAGGCTGAAATAGATTTACACAGCTATCTCTTAGACAACCACTTCAGTGGAGAGCACCAGATTTAGCTGAATGGAGTAGAAATCCACCAGTTCCTTCCAGATATTTATCCAGGTACAAACAGACATCATCTTTCTGAGTATATGCAATTAGGCAAGAACAGTGTCACCAGCTGCATCCTGTTGTATCTCATTACATTCTCATTGCTCCCTACAACTGTGTAAATGCTGATATACCTGTGACTTTAATATTGATTCCATTGGGCATCCGAAGAAGTAGACTACAAAAGGGTATGCTAAAATAAATCCGTACTAGTATTAGAGTAGTAATACTCTTTCCCTGCCCCTTTTCCTTTTTATCTCCTCTCCAGTATGATTCAACTGGCAATCCAGTCAGCCTTGTGTGAAATAGGAGAGGGACACCATCTTATCTTTCAGTTCAAGCATGAAAATGTCCTGCCTCTCCCTGTATCCCCATGGACCCTTTAATGTTGAACGGGAAGTTAAGGTTGAAGAGCAAAGAATGGTGTACTTGGATATTATAGGCAATGCTCAGTGGGGCAGAACAAACACCATGAGCCTTCTTTTGAAAGAGACTTAATAATCCATTACAGGTGCTGGTTTCTCCTCAAATGGTGTTCCACAGAAGCAGTGTTTCATTTACTCTTTAAGAACGAACAATGGCCAAGCACTTGGAATCTTAATCCAGAGTGTTGAGAAGTCACTTTTTGGATTATAACTCTTACTGTCTCCCAGCCAACATGACCAGTGAGTCTGGAAGTTGTAGTCCAAAAAAAGTAACTTTCCAAGCTCTATGTTAATCAGGGGGAGTCCTTTCACCTAATATTTTCTTTTTGACATTCTTTACAAAAAGTTACCTCATTTTCACCTTACACACAATTATGGCACTTTGATACCACTTTAAGTACTGTAGCTCTGTCCCATGGAAAATCAGGATTTGTGGTTTCCCAAGGTATTGAGAATTCTCAGCCAGAGAGCTCTAATGCTCTATGAAACTACAAACCCCAGGATTCCACATGAATGTTGTTGCTCATTTTCACTGCAGTGTGGCAAGCCATTTGGAAGCTGCAGTCCTAGAAGACTTACCTGGGAAGGACTACAGTGGAGTTTACTTCTGAATAAGCATTGAAAGGACTGGACTACACAGCCCAGCTTTCCTATACCAGCCTATCTTGTTGTTGTTGTTTCTGACTTATGGCGGGGCAAACCTATCATGAGGCTTTCTGGGGCTGTGTGTGTGTGTGTGTGATATGCCCAAGGTCACAAAATTGGTTTCCATGGCCAAGCAGGGAATTGGACCCTGCTTTCCAGGGCCATGGTCCAATGCTCAAACCACTACACCATGCTGGCTGTTCCTACATACCCATCTTCTGATTCAACTGGTAGAAAACAAGTAAAATGCAGTGTCAGAATGACCATAAATATACTTGCTTACCTTTATGTGCACATGTGAGAAATATGAACTCCCAACTAGCTTCAGGATAGGCTTGTGAGGTAGATGGATATACTGACAGTACATTTTATATTCTATAGCTGAGACAAATACTAAGGCATACCCTGGAAAAAGTAATTGAGAACTAGCTCTGAAATTATGTTTTATTTAATTTAATTCTATTTCTGAAGTTCATAAGGATTCCTGAGCAAGTAATAACAATATCGAAACTACTGTAAACAATAAAATTAACAAACAGGCAATGAAGCAATAAAAACCGGTGATTTAATGTGTTTGCCTGTCTGTGTGCTTATTAATGCTGTAAAAATTCATAAGCATAGTCACAATGTCACCAAAATTGGTGAGTTATGTAATAGGACCCAAATGAAGATTGCAGCAAGGTTTTGGACGCAAACCATTAACTATTTCAGACTCTCAAATAATAACTCTATGTTTCTGTAACTTTTTTTTTGTTCTGAATTTGCATGTTTTTAAAAACTAAACTTGATGTTTAGATATAGGTGGCATCCCAAACATTTTCATGCCAGTTCAGGATGAACTGGAAAGTTTATGGGTTTTGTTTTTGTTTTCTTTTAAAATGTATCTGCTGGTTTGGGTCCCTTTTGCGTAAAATTTGGTGTGAAACAAATCTTAAGCTACTGACATTCTGTAAACAAGGTTAACAACATCAATGTTAGGAAAATTTCCTATAAATACTCAACATCCTTTTTATTTTCTAATTATATACAAACACCTCTACTGTGTTTGTGTTCCAGAGGGTGTTGAATGCAAGATGAACTTTCACACTGAAAAATATCGGTAAATAATTCCAAGCACCCTTTTTTAGAAATGTGATGAACTATATGTATTTCCTGCCCTTTCTCGCTGTAAACTAGTAAACACTGAGCATTTCATTGAACAGATTAAGTATTCCCTGATTTCACTGATGTTTTGGATGTTCATAAGAGGTATCTGGAATTCACAAATTTGAAGAAATATGCATATAGCAATAGAAACAGATTTTCAGATAGCTATGGGTTTGGTTTGAATTCATTTATAGAAACAGCCATTTCTTTTGCAATACCAGAAAGTATGTGGGACACACATGAGCAGGCACTGAGATCTGGGCAGATTGGAGTGTGTTATTCCAAGCAAGAAGTGTGCTCACAGATGGCTCAGGGTGAGATTTGGCAGGATGGTGCTAATGGCACTTTTACATGGGAATATCTGGACGGAAAACATTCCACTCAGTTCATATTTACTTGGGCAAGTTTTGAACACAACTCTTGCTCCCCTTGCATCATGCCACACTATGTGCTTTCCATTTGGGTATAATAAACAGAATTCTATGCCCATTTAACATGCACAGTTTTAGGACTCCATTTGTGTGAACAGATCTTACTTTTGGCATCAGGAGCCTGCTTCACTTCACTAAGATTTGTAGAAAAACACTGGAGGTAATTAGTCTATCACCTCTTTATCTCTGATCACCCTCTGAGATTGAGAACCTTCTATTACAGAAGGTTCCACGGCCTTGATAACTGGTCATGTTCAGCTCAGGGTTTTTTCTGTCTCATGCACACACCAACTTAATATGGAAAACGAAATTTTAGTTGATTCATCCACTGAATCAGCCTTTCTTAAGCCTGGTACCATACAAATGTTTTAGGCTCCAGCACCCATGCTTCATGTCAATCGGGACTGATGAGAATTGTAGTCCACAACAGCTGAAAAATGCCAGCTGAGGGGAGACTGCATCTTTTCAAAAATTTAGCACTTTCTGAGTTGCATATTAGATTCATGTTCCAGCTCACTGTGGATGTGACAAATTCCAGTACAGAGAGCTTACTTGTAGTGTTGATGTGCTTACTGTTTTTAATTGTTACACTGTTTAATTTTTTTTTGAATTAAATTTTAATTTGTTTTAATTTGATTTTGATGGCTATACTTTTTAATTTGCTTTTGGTGTTGTTATTAGCTGTCTTGAGTACATTTTGTTCATAGAAAGGCAATATAAAATGTGATAAAATGAACAAATCTGATATTAAGGTGTAACTTCATAAGTGACTCATTGCAAAGGAAAAAGTGCTGCTGGAATGACAGCGATTGTTGGCAGATGTAACTGTGATCCCATATCTTTCCTCTACAATGATAACTAGGGTGGCTTTCTAATTTGAACATTGGTCAGGCACACAATTGCTCATCTTAAATCATGTATCATCAGTCACCTGAAAAATAGAGGGTGCAACTACTCCCAGTTCTATAGAAATGACAGTCTGGTTTGACAATAGAATTACGGCACAAAGAGTAATGTAATGGCCTACCATGCAGTTAGTACTCTGCATCAGCAGTACTCCCAGTCCTTAAAGAAAAAGAAAGCTATAAAGAAGGGCGGTTCAGCTATGTGCAATTTAGTAATGATCTCAACAGCAGCTACTCAGCACAATGAAGAAGGCATCACTCAGATGCTAATCTTTCAGATTTTGGCTGAAATCAGGGGGTTATGATGTGGAGGGAGCCAAAATGAAGGCACTGTCCACCTAAATAAGAATGCTACCCCCCCATTACATTTTCCTTCTGTCCCAAAATTTCTATCATTGCAGAGAGTGAGACATTGAATGTAGTTCATATCTAGAACTCTCTTTGCTGTGTTTTGCATTGCCTTGGTGACTTTGCCTGCCCCTTTTCTTTTGATGAGTAAACTCTTATTTTTAAAAGCTCATCTGAAGTTTTAAGCTACCAAATACAATAAATTCGAAGAGGGAAAGAGAATTTTGCTAGGGCAGCAAGAATTATTAGTTGAGGGCACAATACCCTTATTTTGCTCCCCGCCTTGTTGTGTGCCTTCAAGTCATTTCTGGCTCATGCCAACCCTGTCATGGGTTTTCTGCGGCTGAGTGTGTGTGACACACCCAGGGTCACCAGTGAATTTCTATGCCCAAGTGGGGAATCAAACCCAGGTTTCCAGGATCATAGTTCAGTGCTCAGACCACTACACCACAGTGGCTCTATGTCCAGAGAGCCTTCACAAGAGAGCAGGGCTGGGGGAGGGAATACTCTGGAACTGGAACTTTCTCTGTTGACTTTCTGTGTGTGTGTGCATGTGCGTATGTATGTGTTTGTGTGTGTGTGTGTGAGAGAGAGTATACATTTACCTTTGTGTTTCCTGTCAACTTATGGTGACCTCACAAGAAATACTCAGAGGTGGTTTTGCCAGTTCCTTCCTCTGAAATACAGCCTACACCACTGGTATTCATTGGTGGTATCCCATCCAAGTACTAACCAGGGCTGACCCTGCTTAACTTCCAAGATCACATGGGGTTTGGTGCTTTTAGGCCTGTTGGCTTTCTGTCCCTGTCCAGAGAAATTTATTTGGACAATTGTTATCCTCCTCATTTGTTAACTGAAGTATTTTATCTGCTATCCCTTCTCTCTGCTGGTATTGACTGTTTTGTATTTTGTTGTTCTTAATATCTTGATAAGACTGTAAGCCACCCTAATTGTTTCTTTGAGTCAATACAAATACATTACAGAGATAAGTAAATAAATGTCCCAGTGGTGTCAGTGGAACACATTCCTTAGCCAATGTATTTGCTTAGGCTCACAGCTTCAGTTTGAGAGGTGGTGTGAGTTAAAAAAAAAAAGCATCAGGAAGCAGATCAGCTCCAGCTCACTAAATAGTGACATGTCTCCCTTAACAATGAACAAATAAAAATCTTTCTTCATTACAGATAGAGGTTTTAGAGTGCTAATACAAAAATAACACACTTTACATCTTTTACCCTCACCTCAAAAATGGCTGAGAAAGCTTTGCAACCAGACTGTGTTGACTGCATTTCTCATTAGGGAAGACACTATTTGGTGTGGGTTGGTTTAATTCTGCTCTGTTGTGTTGCATTTACTCCTTCTGTGAATGGAATTGTAGATTTAATTGTAGGCAAATATCCTTTTCAGCTGAATACTGTATGAGGACACGAATACATACTTTGTACAAGAATACCTTTTTAATATTTTCCTGAACAGTGTTTCTTTAAATAAAGATCATAGAGCTATTTTATTTAAATGATAAAGTCTCAGAAATCAAGGTGACTTTTGTGCAATCCAAATGTAACGGGGAAAAGTGCGCAACAGGAACATAAATAACATACCATTAAATTCCAATCAGTCATAGAAGAAAGAAGTCCTTCTGCTTTAGACTGAAGTACACTCAGCTGGGAAGTGATGAGTTGCTTTGCAAAGTATGTTGGCCTGAACTCTGTGTTAGTTACTGAGTTAAGTATGTTGTACTTAACCTAGTATACTTAACTAAGTAACCTCTCCTGGCCCCAAATCTGACAGAAATGTCACCCACTCATGCCCCAGTTACTGGAAGACTGGGTTTCCTTCTCCTCGTGCAGATGATGACTAGTAAAGTAGTTTGAGGAGAGGAAGTTACAATAGTATAAAAATTCTAAGTAGTGATCATGAATATGATACAGGATTCCAGCCTTTGTTACCTATAACTACTTAACTTTGGTTTGGGTAATGAGTGCCTTACAAGGTGACATTTTAAAAGCAATATAAAAAATAAGAACAATGTTACTTTAATGAGTGGAATGAGTTACAATTTCCAGTTATTTTATTCTAGTTCTGATAAGAAGTTTTCAGGTTTTATGCTATTCTCTTATCAATTCTTTGTTTCTATCAGTAAAGTAACAGAAAGTGATGAAACATGACAAGCAGTGTAAAAAAAGCAATGTAACAAGCTAATTTTTTCCATCATCATAATGTCTAGCAGAAAAGAGTTATTTTTAAATAGTGTAATGAATAATTATTTTAGTACTATTTGCACTACCTAAAAATAACTCATTTCTGCTAGACATTATGATGATGGGAAAAGTTAACTTGTTTAAAAAATAACTCATTTTTAACTTGTTTAAAAATACCTACCGGTATTTAAAAATAATTCGTTTCTGCTAGATATGATGATGATGGTGGGAAAAGTTAACTTGTTACATTGCTTTATGATAGACATTGTGAATTAACTTTCCAATTTCTGGGCAAATCTTTTGAGCAAATCATTTCAAATGATTGAGGTCACCACCTCCCAGCTCCCATTTCAGAATCCTAACAGATGCAGCTTGTATTGTTGAGCTCACATATGGAGAGGTGGTCTATAGCAGGACTTAGTTATACTCAAGTCTGGGCCTAAAGAGAGCTCAGTAAGATTCGGTTACAAAGAGAGGCCGAGAGAGAGGCGGGGCAGCCCTAAATACTAAGCTCAGCCCCCGCCTCCTCCCGTCGGCCCCAGCAGCGTGATCTCTTCTCGTGGGAGGGCGGCAAATGCCGTCCCCCCCGCCACTCGCGTTGCTCGGGCGGTGTAGGACGAATTGTTGACATTAAGCAATTTTGGCTAAAATCCTGCATGCAGTGTGAGCAGCCTAGCTACCAGTAGGTACATGATTGCAATAATAAACATGTATCTCTTGGAAATCTCTGTTAATGCCCCTTCTTTTTAAAGAAAGATGTTTAGGAAATGGAGGATTCATTCAGCCTAATTCAGTCTCTGTATATGCTTTCAAGGCATCTGACAACTTATGGCAATCCCATGAATTTCATAAGGTTTTCTTCAGTGAATACTAAGATGTGGTTTGCCATTGCCTTCCTCTAAGATGTAGCCTACAGCACCTGGTATTCATTGGCAGTCTCTCATCCAAGTATTAAGCAGGATTGACCCTGCTTAGCTTCTAAGATCAGATAAGATCTGATACCATCAGGATATTTAGGTTGGTTCTAAATCAGCCTACTCTTTACTTTTTACAGTGTCTGACTTTCTTCCTCTCCCATGTCCCCTGCAGCTCCCTGAGGCACCAGAAAACCTGTCCTGGAAGTTCTCCCAGCTGTCTCAAGCAGGTTTTGAGGGTGCTTGAAGAGAGGAGGCTTTGCCCAGTATTGTCGATGTTGATGTCCCTCAAAGGTTCCAAGCAAGATTTTTTTTCTAGAGATGCTGCAAATTGAACCAGTTGAGCTATGGCTGCTCCTTGATATAGCTTGCAGAATTTTCTGCTGGATGCCTATCCAAATGTTGATCAGGTCTGACCCTGCATAGCTTCAGAAATCAGGGAAGATCAAGAATATTGAGTAATATATTAATACGATAAGAATAAAAGAGAATTATTATAAAATAGTTTGGAAATGGTATTTGACTCCAGTAAAACTAAATCAGATAGATGAGAAATATTCAAGACTATGCTGGAGAGGATGTCAAGAAATCGGTACTTATATGCATATGTGGTGGAATTGTAATAAGATAATGGAATTTTGGCAAAAGGTTTTTAAAGAGATAAAAGAGATAATAGGAGTTGAGATACCAATATGTCCAAATATAGGGTTGTTGTCTATATATAATAAGGTTGAGTGTACCCAGGTAAAGAAGGAATTAATAACAAATTTGTTAACTGCAGCGAGGTTAATAATAGCAAAAAAATGGAAAACAAATGACAAACTTCAAATAGAGGAATGGTATAAAGAAGTGTGGAAAATTGCAATTAATGATAAATTAACTTGTAGAATTAGATTTATGAAAGGTCTTGTAAAAGGGAATGATTTTGAAGAAATTTGGAAAATATTTTTGGAAAAAGCTTTGATAAGAGATGGTAAAGCTACCCTTTCACAAGAAGAATGGCAATTTTGGAAACTGGATTAAATAAAAAGTTGGCTCTGGGGGGGGGGTTTATTCACTTTTTTTGTTAATTATGTGGGATATTGTTTATATTGGATTTGTGTTGTTTAATTTTTTTGTAAAACAGAAAAAAAGTAAGTTGAAACATAATCGGCTTTGGGGAGTGGGTTTACCTTTAGAGATAGTTTGATATGTTAAGTAATAAGATTATATTTAGTAATAGCAATAGATTAAATGTAAGGGAAAAATATAGAGTTAAGAATGAAATTATTATAATAATAATGAGTATAATGAGAATGAGATCTAGAGATAGGTAACAAAAGTATACAAGTAGTATGATATAGAATAAGCTGAATAAGTTTATGATTGTAATGGTATTAGAGAGAAATAATAATGTAAGCTTGTTTTTGATGAAGTTTCTTTGTTTCACTATTATGTGTATCACATGGTGTTTTACTTTTTTGTTTTGCTTTTTTTCTGTATAATCAATAAAAATAAAAAAAATAAAAAAATAATTCAAAAAGAAATATCCCAATTAACAACGGAAGAGATAGAAAGAAAACTGACATATTTGAAGTGTCATCACTTCAAGCATGCTAATAAAATTGGAAGGTGGCTTTCATACAGATTGAAGAAAAAGAGGGAGATGAATATAATTACAGAAATAAAAGAGGGGAAAAACATAATTACAGACCAAGAGAAAATTATGAGATATTTGTAAAATATTATGAAAAACTATTTACAGGAAAAGAGATAACCCATCAACAAAAAAATGAAATAGAGAGTTATTTAAAAAAGCAAAAAATAAAGAAGATCTCGGAAGAACATCGTAAATACTTGAACTCCACAATCACCATGAGTGAAGTTACAGAAGCATTCAAAGAACTAAAAGAGGGAAAATCCCCAAGACCAGATGGATTCACAGCAATATATTATAAAAAATTACAAGATGAATTGACAATGCCATATTATCAGATGATAAAGGTATTATTATTAGAAGAAAGACCAAATACATGGGGAGACTCAAATATCATTTTGATTCCCAAAGAAGGGAAGGATACTAAAGATGTGAGAAACTATAGACCAATATCACTATTAAATATCGATTATAAAATGTTTACAGCAATATTAAGTAGAAGATTAAAAAGGATACTCCAAGATTATATTCATGAGGACCAAACAGGTTTCTTACCAGGTAGGAATCTCAAACAAAACATAAGAATAGTACTAAATTGCATAGAATACTACGATAAAAACCCTGGAAAAAAATTTGCAATGGCTTTTCTCTATGCGGAGAAGGCCTTTGACAACATCTCTTGGGAATTTATGAAAAATAGTATTGAAGAATATGGCTGTGGAGGAAAGTTTAAAGATTGGATAGATGTTATTTACAAAGATCAAAAGGCGAATTTGATGATTAACAGGGAAAGATCTGGAGTTTTTAAGATTTCAAAGGGGGTGAGACAAGGATGCCCACTCTCACCACTTTTATTTATCATGACATTGGAGATATTGAACAATAAAATCAGAGAATCAAATCAGATAAGAGGGGTAAAGATAAAGAAGAACAAACACAAACTAAGAGCTTTTACAGATGACATGGTGGCATTTTTAGAAGAACCTAAAGAAACACTGCCTAATCTGCTAGAAAAATTGGAAGAATATGGACAAGTAGCTGGCCTCAAGATAAATGTCGGCTGCAGGCTGGGGTCGGGCAGGCTAGGGGCAGGCTCGAGCCGGGACTCGTCTCAGAAGCCTCAATCAGCAGTAAAACAGCAAACAGAGATAGTCCTTGTGGCAGGCAAAACGAAGCAACAAAAGAAAGGGTTTCCTCACCCGGATAACTGGCGAACAGCTGGCTGGCAGGATCTCTGGACAGGAACACGGCTGGCAGTGGACACGGCTTGGACTGACAACGCACGGAGGACCGACGGTTGTTGCTCCGTGCTGAACTCTGCTTCCCCCTGGCCTTAAGTAGGCCTTCGGGGCCGGCGCCGGCCAATCTGGGAGCTGCCGTGCAGCTGGGAGCCCTCTGCCGGGCTCACAGCTGAGAGCCATCGACCAGCTGAGACCTCTCAGCCTGCAGCCGACGCTCCAGCAGCCGACGGGAGCGGCGTGCGGCCTCCTTGGCTTGCCGCCGCTGCAGGAACGTGGGAGGAAGGCCGACGGTCTCCTCAGGATCGGGACCACGGGCGGGCGGTGCCCCAGAGTGGAGCCTGGGCCCCGCCCACCTCGGGAGAACGCCAGGTCGACCTCCTCCAGCGACGGCGGCCTCGTCGTCGTCCCCAGTGGCGTCCGAGCAGCTCCCCTCCGCGGCGGCGGCTTCGTCGGCGTCCCCTTCGGCAGCGGCGGCCTCTCGGGTGAGTTCCTCAGTGGCGGCAGTTCTGGCGAGGTCTGGGCAGCCATCCTCGGTGGTGGAGGCCCCCGCGGCCTCATCCTCCGCAGCGGCGGTTCCGACGGCACCAGGGCGGCCGTTCCTCACAGCAGGAGACTCCGCGGCCTCCTCCTCGGCGGCGGCGGCCTCGATGGCGTCCGGGCGTCCATTCCTGGTGCCGGAGGCCTCCGCCGTGGCTTGCGAGGAGACCGGGATGTCCTCCGCCTCGGGAGCCGCTTCCACGGCGACCTCCGAGGTGCCAGAGGGGCCGGCAAGGCCGGAGCCCCCGACAATAAATAAAAATAAATCATCATTATTAACAATGCATATGACTAAAAAAGAAGAGGAAGAGCTGAAAGAAATCTCTGGATTTAATATCGAGAAAAAGGTTAGGTAATTGGGTATCTACATTACAAAGAAAAATTTGGAGCTTTATGAAAATAACTATCAAAAAACTTGGAATCAAATTAAAGCAGACTTACAGAAATGGAATAAACTGGATCTTTCATTATTAGGACGGATAAACACTATAAAGATGACGATATTTCCAAAGATCATGTTCCTGTTCCAAAATCTTCCGATAATTAATAATAAAAACCATTTGTAAGCTGGAATAAAGAAATTTCAAAATTCATATGGGCAGAGAAGAAACCAAGAATAAAAATGAAAGTACTACAGGACAGCAAAGAGAGAGGAGGATTCGGACTACCACATTTAGAAATATATTATCAAACATGCTGTCTAGAATGGATAAAAGAATGGATACAATTGAAAAATTACAAATTATTGGAATTGGAAGGATTTAATGTAAATTTTGGATGGCATGGATACCTATGTTACAACAAGGCAGAGACAGAGAATTCAGAGACCATTACATTAGGAGAGCCTTGATGAGAATGTGGCAGATGATCAACAAGAAATTCTATAGTAAATTACCAATGTGGACATCACCCCAAGAAGCTTAGAATAACAGAACCAAAACAAGGAGGAACATTAAGATATACAGATTTAATAAGATGGGAAGGAAGAACACCGATGATAAAGACTAGAGAAGAATTAAAAGAGCAGAACATTGAATTAGATTGGTTTCCTTATTGACAAATAAAAGAAAGGTATAAAATGGATTTAAAAACCATAGGATGGGAACAGGAAAAGAACAAATTGAATGAAATTTTAATGAAAAATTAGAAAAAAACAATTTCAAAAATCTACAAAATTTTATTGGAAAGAGAACTGGATCAGGAACGGATCAAGGATTACATGTTAAAATGGGCACAAAATATTGGCCACAATATAGAGCTGGAAAAATGGGAAAAAATATGGAATGAAGATATAAAATTTACACAAAGTCTGACGTTAAGAGAAAACCTTTATAAATCAATGCATCGATGGTATATTACTCCCCAGAAATTAATGAAAATAACAAGAAAAGGAAATGGGCAATGCTGGAAATGTGGAAGAACAATGGGAACCTATTTTCATACATGGTGGCTATGCCCTACAGCAAAAAAATATTGGAAAAAGATCCACGACAGCATAACCAAGCTGCTAGAGGTGAAATTTGAGATGACTCCGGAGATATATTTATTAAACATGATTGAAGAGAAGAGTCAAATGAAGAGTAAAAGAAAAATATTGTTAAATTTAATAACAGCTGCAAGGTTGAATTACACAAAATATTGGAAAGAAGAAAAAGAACCCCACCGCAAGAAGAATGGAAAATAAAAGTGATGGACATTATCGAAATGGAAAAACTATCCAATAACTTGAAAGGTATCTCAACTCAACAATTTGAAAAGCAGTGGAAAGCAAATATTAGATGGGTGAAGGAGAAATGAGAAGAAGGTAAAGAATAGAAGAAAGAAACGCAAAGGGTAACATTTACAGTAAGGAGGAATATAAGGGGAAGAAAAAAATATTAATCAAGGTAGATTACAACAACAAAAAGAGATTTCACAAGAAGGAGGTTTAGTATAAGATATAAATAAAAGAGTTAGGAGTGGTGTAAATGCGGAATAAGGATAGGAAGAAGGGGAGAGGGAGAGAAGGGGGAAGACCGGGAGGGAGGGGAAATGGTTATGCAAAGGGAAGGGAAGGGGGAGGGGAGGAAAGGGGAAGATAGGGAGAAAGAGAAAAAGAGGGATTGAAACACATAAAATAATGAGAAATATTCAATAACAATGTCTGGAAAGAACAAACAGAGGACTTATGTTAGAATGATGTGCAACACGAAACAATTATATGTACTGTGTATAAACTCCCTTGTTTTTATAAAAATTAAATAAAAAAAATAGTAAGCATTATCACTGCAGGCAAAATTACTCTGCCTCATTATTGGGGGGAAAAATTCCAGTAATAAAAAGTACCTGTTAAAGGTTTGAGAAAACATAGATGTGGTCAACCAGAAAAATGGTTTCTTGAGGAAATGGACAGATAGGTGAGACTGAGGGCCTTTTTGCACTACACTGTTACAGTGCTATTATTCCACTTTTAACATTGTGTGGAATTCTGGGGTTTGTAGTTTACTGAGGCCAAAGGGCTCTCTGGCAGAGAATTCTAAAGGCCCCTCCCTAAACTGCAAACCCCAGGATTCCATAGGATGTGGAAAGTGGAATGATAGCACTATAACAATGTAGTGCGGAAAGACCCTGACTTTCTCACAAAGTGATATTCTTTTACTTACTATTGGAATAAATAAGTGGAATTCTAATATATGTGGTTTGTATTTTTCACCTTTAAATTTAAAAAGGAACTCAAATTTGCTTAAGTGCCAAAGACCTCTTTGTCATTTTTGTCACAGCAGTAGTAACAACGCTATTTCTCAGGACTACTCTGTGTGGAGGATGTTCAGCAACTCTAACTGCCTGGTGTGTATAAAAAATGAGGTACAGCTCACAGTATGATTTCCATCCTAGTATAAATACTTAGCATCATCTTCTGATACTCAGTTCGAACCCTTGTCCACCCCCTGCCAAAAATACTGTATTAGTCTTCCTTTAAAAAGTACTAATCTTCCTTTGTTCTCACCATCTCATCAGGAGCAATTCTGTATCTCTGTATTTTCAAACCTACTCAGCCTTTCCAGAGATTCTTGGGGATTCCTGTCTTTTCAAGTTGAGCAGAGTTTTGAATGTATATGATTCACACACATTGTTTAAAATATCAAGGGAAATGAGCATTCTAGAAACTCTAGCAGATAGCTTAATACTCTAATAGCTTTCTACTTTGCCGATGGCAAATTCTTTGCATTATGTATTATGCAGTTAAAATTTTCCCCACAGTATTGCTTAAAGGAGTAGTATTTACAGGTTTTATAATGTGGGGGAAAAAAACAGTTGGGGAAATAATTTAATGAACCTCATACCAAATAATCTTCTCACTGTTTACTTCTCCATATAAACAAGTAAAGAAACATTACGGTAGAACAAACAAGCATTAATATCTGTATTTCTTAACAATTTCCCCCCCTGATGATTCACAATAGCTTGATTGAGTGTAATATAAATAAACCTACATTACTATATCACCAGGACCAGATCAAGATATTTTGATGCCTGTGGCAGAACAACAAAGCTCCTCTTAATGGCTGGAAGTGATTGGACTTGTAGTACACATCTGAATTCTGGTGAGTGCCAGATTTGGGAAAGCTATTCTGCAGTTACATAAAGGGAAGAGGGATATTATGACATGCACCTTTCTTTGTTAATGCATCTTTGATTTTCTGGCAAAGGAATAAGACAACTGAATAGTTCAGATTCTCCCAAAATGAAGATAAATATATAATATGGTAGTAAACCAATTTGGAGTGTCCAGGAATATGTGTATATATATTTTAAAAAGCTTTAGAAATAGAGACACAATAATTCCTTTTGGGTAAACAATCTAATTTTCAGCCAGAGCTGTACCTGAAACTTCCTGCACGTATAAACCAGGTTAGGCCAGTAGTTAATTAAGACCTATTAAAAATATTTCTCCACAGTACTGGGAATATTGTGTTATTAATTATGCACACCAGAATCTTGTTTAGTTTTCCCGCTAGTATTGTATAACATCATCAAGACTGTAAGTTTCCATAATGGCAGAAAAAGTTATACATGAATGCCCTTCTACACTGAAAATGGGTTAAGCCTACATCTGAATAATTACAACATTTAAGTGATATCAATGAACTGAATTAAAAGGACAGTTGTTGGTACTTTAGGACCCAAGTGCAGATTTTGTTAATGTAACACAATAGTTTAATCTATCCAATTATGTCAACTTCTAACAGCTGTCCAATATTATTTATATGTAGGGTCACTATGAGGAGTTGTTGGGACCATAGAATCATTGAAATATAGAATCATAAAAGTTGGAAGGGGCCTCATAGGCAATCAGGTCAAACTTCCTGATCAATTCAGGATCTCCAGCTACAGCATTCCCAATGTATATGTTTGTATCTCCCCATATTTCTTTTATTGTTCACATTAAAAAAAAAGTTGACTAGGACTCTACATACCTACTTCCCCATGTCTGATATCAGAGCATCTTATTTGGTATGTGTATCATTTATATGTGTTTACCTTCATCTAGAAGAATAGTGCTGATCAAAGACCATTCCTTGTTTTCATGTATTCCTCCTATCATGGTATCAAATATCCTGGGAAAAGGGAAGAAGTGAGATGTATAAACCCATGGTTCTTAACCTGGGTCTATGAATCCCTGCCCCTGGACACCAACAACACTGGCAGCAACAGGGACGTGGCTGCATGTGTGTGTGTGTGTGTGTGTGTGTGAGAGTGCCAAAACTGCTCCCTTCTTTTCAAATGGAGGGTATTGTTTACCAGAAACATGGCCAAGGAACTCAGCACAAGGCAAAGGTGACTCTAAGCCGCAAATGCTAAACCCCCTGCCCCACATAATACCTGTTTCACAAATTCAAATTAATGGCATTTAAAGAAAGACAAGAGAATATCCAGCCCAAATTCCCACTTGTATCAAAGCAGACAAATCACACACCATAGCAAACAAACCAACCAGTTGCCATACAAATATGTGTGCATACACACATGCACATGCACAACATATTTGTGCACACATACATGCACACACCGCATAGAATGATAAGAGTTGTAGTTGAAATGCCTGGGGCATATCCACATTGCACAATTATAGTAATTTATAATTTATACTTTATAATTTATACTTTATACTATAATTTAAATTTATAATTTATACTATAATTTATACTTTTAATTGCCATGACTTCACCCTATGAATCCTGGGAGTTATGGTGTTGTGAGGAGAGATTCTTAGGATTCCCTACTGGGGAGCTCTATTGATCGAGTTTAGGGGAGTAGATAGATCTCTTTAGCATAAAAAATTCTAAGTAGTTCACCAGGATACAAATCCCAGGACCCCATAGAATGGAGCCATGGCAGTTTAAATGGTATCAAATTGCTGCAGTTCTACAGTGTGGTTACATATGGCTGTCAGCTTGTGAGAAGCTGTTTCTTACCTCTTTGCATGACTAAATAATCTAGGTTTTAGTGCTGAGATTAAAAAAGAGGGTATATTAGAGGGAACAGAGTTTTAATTATAATGTGGAAAGCCTGTGAAATAAGAGGGTCTTTCAGTTTCACTCTCCTCTTACTTTTTTTGGTGCAAAGAAAATACATCCATGGGAATAGGGCGAGGGCAACTGAAACAATTTCCAGCTCAACTCAAAATCAGAATCCCTAATGCTAATCAAATGACTCATGTTTAATAAGCACTGAGAATTATAAACATCAAGGAGCAATTTCTTCAAGGACTTACATTACCTTATCATAGCTGACTAAGTCACTGAGATTCTCAGAGATTTAAATAATCCATTCCATTAATTCTAATGTAGGTTTTGTACATATGAATGGATAGATGGAATGCTGAAAATTAACAGCTATAGTCCATTGAGCTTCCAAGACCACTAACATTAATGATGAGATAAACGTTGCTAGAGATTTTCAGGAGCAGGAAAATAAAGGCTCACTTTGACTGGCATTACTACAGTTTGTCAAAGTGAGCTTTTATTTTCCTGCTCCTGAAAATCCCTAGCAACATTTATCTCACTGTATCTGTACATGGAGAGACCAAAGCAAAGTAGTTGGAAGAAAGGATACAGCAAAAGATGCCAAAGTCATGAAACTATCTAGTAACTAGATGAAACAAGATTATTTTATATGGGAAGTACAAGGCTAGACCTTATTGTCCTTTCTGTGAATGAGTCTGTGCATCCATGCATCCACCCAGCTTTCTTCCCCCGGGCCCCATACACACAGTATAGGCAAAGGACAGAGAGACAAAGCAAGAGGCTATTTAATTCTACAGAGGGAGATGTATTTGTTAGAAAGCACCTCCATTTCTGGTCTGTTTTTGAGCATGAGCAGTTTTTCAGAGGGAAAAACCTAAGAAGGAAAACCATTGCGATATACACACATAGTAACTGCACTATGGATTTCAGATGACCTAAGGTATGCTAACATCTAAGAGAAACAAAGGAGGCAAGTCTCTGTCTGCCTCCAGGAGTGCTTTTGTACTTTTTCACCACGCAATTATAGTCAGCTCTCTATATTTGCTAGAGTTAGGGTGCAGGACCCCCCCCCCAAAAGTGGAAAAATCACAAATATCAAAATGTGTGTGTATCTTTGGGAAGTGGACCAAGGCATGGTGGAGAGAACAGGCACCTGGGGTCCAAACCGGGTCAGGGAAAGGAAAGGGGAACGGGGTGAGTCAGCACGGTGACCCCATACTTCTTCTCTTCACCCATCTCTTTTCTTGGATGTGAGAGGCCTTGGGAGAAGATTTGTAGTGTTGAGAAATTGGGCTGCAAGCCATCCTTAGCTGGTGGTGGAGGAGCAGGACCAGAGGTGGGTTTTTAAGGGCTGCACAGTCTGATTGGAGCTGCCGAAACAGAAGGTTGCCCTGGAAAAGAAGCACCAGACAAGGGTTGGAGAAACTCTCAGTCAAATCCACAAAAGTTGAACCAGCAAACACAGAGAGCCAGCTGTATAGCTGTCTTTAATTGTCATGGCTGCTCCTATGGAATCCTGGAGTTTGTAGTTTGGTAAGACACTAAAGAAGGTCTGTAACTGAGGCCCTTATGCACAAAGTCGTCATCCCACCAAAGCAACGTGTTGTTCCTGGTGCAGAACCCATGCTATCACACTATGTCATTGTTAAACAGCTGCAGTCCTGTTTCCGTGCATTGCAAATCAATTTCATTGCTGGAATTGCTGGTAATGGCCTCCTTTCCTGCAACAATCCCATCAGCTGGGTGAGTACAGTTTCTCAATAGTGCTTTGTAGGGCTTCCTATCGTTGCCAATCCAGAAGTGGACGAAGTGTAGGTGTGCCCAGGTTGTCCCTCCCTCAGCTACTCCCATGGCATAGTAAGTTTGAAATCTGTCACTCTCTGTGTTTATTTTAAATTTCTCCTTTGAATTATAATTTTTTATGATTTAAATACATTATTTAGCAGTATAGCACAAAAACACAATAGCATATGGGTGTGTCATGACATTACAACATTGCTGTGCTAGTACAGCTCACCAAAAAAACAAACAAAACAGAACCAACCAATCAGGAGCTGTAGGGCAGGGAAAAGGACTCGCCAATGACACTGTAATGTGGTGGGAACACCAATGGTAATAATGCTACTCATCCGCTAGAGTCGATAGGGTGTGGTAGAGAGCATTCATAATCCGGTACCATCATGGAAATGGAAATGCTAGAACTGAAACAGAACAATGCACTATTGATGTATGGTGTGATAAGGGCCTGAGAATTTTAAATGCTCTCCCCTTAAATTGGAAATTGTGTGTGCCTTCAAGTATCCTGTTAACTTATGGCAACCCCCTGAATTTCATAGGGTTTTCTTAGACAAAGAATACTCAGGTGGTTTTGCCAGTTACTTCCTCTGAAATATAGCCTATAGCACCTTGTATGCGTTGGTGGTCTCCCATCCAAGTCCTAACTAACTAGCTTCCAAGATCAGATATGTTCTGGTATTTTAGGGTATTTAGGCTTATGACACTCTAAATCCACTGTCTGAAGCAGCTGCCTTGTTCTGTTTAATGGCAGGGCCAGCCATATACAAGTTTAAGTCTCCATTTAGCTATTAAGCTCCTTTGTGTCCTCAGGCAAGCTGTTATCTTACATTACAGCTTTGTTCTCTGTGGTTGTTCTTGGAAAAAAGGGGCAATAATAGCAAGCAATACCTTGTATTGCTTAATGCAGACTGTTTGTCTATACATTCAATAATTTGTATCCCACTTTGCAAAGACATAGTGTCATAAAGCAGGTTATAGTTGCATCCATAGAAATTCAGTCTTATGTATGTCTACTCAGAAGGAACTAATTTCATTGGATCATATTCCTGAGTAATTGTGCATAGGATTTAATACTGTTTAATCCATAGAGGAAGGCAAAAGCAAACCCCCTCTGAACAAATTCTACCAACACAGCCGCATGATAAGTTTGCCTTAGGGTTGCCACGGACTGAAAATGACTTGAAGGCATATAACAACAACAAAATAGGTAAACATTATTTATTTAATGTAATATTTCAATTACATGCTCAAAAACAGAATATTCCAAAGAGCTATGACAACTGGTATTTGAATGCATACAGTTTTATTTATAGATAAGGTAGGTGAACACACAGTTTAAGCTATTTGTATTAGCTATGTATCGAATAGATGTAATTTCTTTAATGGAAATTTGGTGCCATCTATTGACTGAAAATGAAATCACTTTGGTATAGCTTACCTGTGACCATGGTAAGATGGCTAAAGATACTAAACTAGATGAAAGCATAATCATAACGTCCTATTTTGTTGCCGTATATCCCTTCAGCTATCTGCAACAGCAGAAAACGGGGACAATGTTCCAGATCAGTCTTTTGTGTCCACTTAGCACAGGCAAATTAACAAGAGGGATAAATAAGCTGATACGAAACAAGAGAGAACAATTTGTGGAAGTGCTTAAAGTTCCTCTGTTATTGCATTTTTTTTTCTTAAAAAAAATAAAGCCAGTGAAGTTTTTTGTAACTAGACATGTTTAAATAGGCCACTGGCATAAAATAAATATGATAAATTATGTCAGGTGGACTACAAATAAATACAGTGTGGTTTGGATAATGAACAAGTTGTGTAAAGTTGGTTGGATTTTAAAAAATCGTTGTTTCTTAAAACTGTAGGTATACAGGCAAAAGAACATATCAGGCATGGGTGTGAAAGCAGGCCCCCATCCACATCACACAATTATAGTCATATGATTCTACTTCAACTGCCATGGTTCTGTCCTATGGAATCTGGAGATTAGCAGTTGAGAGGGGCATTTAGAGTTCTCATCCAGCTAGCTCTTCTGGTATCTCATCAAACTACAGATTCCAGGATTACATAGCAATAGCATGTGTATTTCTATACCTTTTATCAGCTAAGAGCTCTCTAAGTGGTTTATAATGTGTTAGCTAATAGCCCCCAACAAACTGGGTACTCATTTTACTGATCTGAGGAAGGATGGAAGGCTCAGTCAACCTGGAGCCCAGCAGGATTGAACTCACAACCTTGTGGCTGCAGTACCAGCATTTAACCACTGAGCCACCAGGGCTGCAACCATGATAGTTAGAGTGGAATAAAGCATCATAATTATGTAGTGTGAATGGGTGCTAGGGAGGGAGGAGGAGGAAGCTGTACCAGAAGCAGAAAGAAAAATCTGAAGGGCTTTAAAAAGCACCTCTGAGTTCATTAATAGCTTATTATCTCAGCTGAAGGTACAGCAGGGAGAAATTCTAGACCCCCAAGAAAGCCTTCTCTATATATTACAGGAGTGTATTTCTTCATTCTGTCCTATTGTGTTGTTGTTAACTGCCAACAAGTTGACTTTGAATGGTTTTCTGCAAGAAGAGATGTCTTGTTATCAACTTCAAACAAGTTCCAGGGTTGCCAAGTCAGAAGCCATGGAAGCAAGAAGTATCCAGTGTCAAAACTGTCCAGGGTCAGAAAGCAGTAAACCAAAGACAGGCTTCCAGGTAGCTGTGCTAGCCCAGTTATTAAACAATCCATTAAAAGGAAATACAGAAGTTTGTTTTGGAATAGAAATCTCTTATGGGTTATTTAAGGGAAGATGAAGGTGAATTAATGGTCTTAGGATTTTGAACTTGCATATTGCTGTTTCTTTTTAACTTCTATTTTGATTGCTATCGTGAGAAAGATACTATGAAAATTAAACATGACTATAAGTTAAAAAAAAATGGAAGGGGTGTAATTCCATTAGACACACTTGGACAAGCTGAGCTGTCAAGAGGAAGACTGAAGTTGTACTCAGCAAGGTGAACTTCACTTCCTTTTAGAGGCAGCATGTTCAGCCAATGCCCTGATCCCCCAGCAGTATTCAGAGAGAGTGTTCCTCAGCGGTGCTCCTCCCAATGCCTTGATTGCAGCCTTTCACTCCATCTGCAGGGGAGGGTCTGAGCCAATGCCTGAGCCTCTGCCTTCCTCTGGGACTGGGAGGCTCATCCTCCAACTCCTCTTTCTGCTTTGAACTTGGCCTGGCCTGCTGAACCAGAGGAGCAATTGGCTGGCTGTCAGGCATCTGCTGTGGCTCCTCCAAAGGTAGATCTGGTTTGAGAGATGGACTCTCAATGGAGGGGCATGACATGAGAACTGGCAACTGTCACAGCAGGAACAAAATAATACCAATAAACTTGAAGACACAAATGATGGCAGCTGGCAGTAGGTAATACTGCTGACAGACTCTCCCTCCATCTGAGTCCATGTATAAATATCTAAGGGTATAGTCTCTAATTCATTTTCCTCAATGGTCCATTTCTCTGGAGAGTGTATTGCACAGCTCCAGAAATTTCAATGTAAAGGTATGTACCGTGTTTCCCCGAAAATAAGACACTGTCTTATATTTTAACTCAAGAAGACACAGTATGGCTTATTTTCAGGGGATGTCTTATTTTTATTAAGTATGGTACAACTTTGCGAGGCTGCATAGCCATGCCTATCACTATGTCTTATTTTCGGGGTATGGCTTATATTGCACAAATGCTTAGAAATCCTGCTACGGCTTATTTTATGGGTATGTCTTATTTTAGGGGAAACAGGGTATATACACCTTGGTTTGCAGAATAGTGTAATTTTTCTGTTTTGGAGATTATAATTAATATTGTCTTGTCTTTCTTAATATATTAAACAGAATTATATTTGTATTTTTTACTGCAGCCACTGAGGAAGGCCGTCTTTGATAGAGACTGAAATGCAATGAGTTTTGTAAAAATAAATAAAGCAAGTGACCATCAATCAGCATGTGGAGTTCTATTTCCTGTTTACTTCCATGTTTCTCACTAGGCCTCGTTTTGATATGTTCTTCATTGCTGCCACCCCTTGTGTGTTTTGTTATGTACCTTGTTCCTTGTCCGTTATGTTAATTACTATATGGTTGGAGGGCACACTGTCTGTTAGTAAAGGGACTCTTCTGTTTGCTTCCATACATGATGTATTTAGATGCAGGAGGTTTGTTTATTTCTGAAACGTTAAAATATTCTGGATCCTGCTCCTCCTTGCTTTTATTGCCTCCATTGCTCTGCAGAAGGAGTCAAGGCAACACAAAGCAACAAGAAGTATGGCAACAGTATGTTCTTCTCTGGTAATGGAAAATCTGTTACGAATTACCATTTACATAATGCACCTGTTGTATTTTTCACTCTGCACTATTCAGAAATCCAGGGTTGAAAAGACAGGATAAAAACTGTTTGATGACTTATCAGTTGAACAATACCCTATCTGCAATATAAGCCTTTTTCTTAGGACCCCTTCACATTGCAAAATTATAGTGGTGTGATTCCACTTTACTGGCCATGGCAACATCCTATGAGATGCTGGGATTTTCAGTTTCAGGTGGGGTATTGAGAATTATCAGCCAGACAGACCTAGTGCTGCACCAAACAACAAATGGCAGGTGACCCCAGACAGAATACAGATTAGCTGTCAAGTTGCAAGGACACTGAGTCCCTCAGTCTTAAGAGACAGGGATGGGGAACCATGCCTCTTTCACAAAGAGCAAAGGAAGTGTGGGAATTGAGAGGCCTAAGAAAGCTACTGAATCTGATATTGCAGTCAAACTATATAAGCATGAAAGCTGTTTCACTGCTGACCCATATGCCACTCTGTGGGTGCAGCCATAAGAGTAGGTGGGCTGCATGGAGCCCTGAAACATGAAGCAGCACCAGCTGGTCCTAACACAAAGACATATACATGTGCATGTGCTTCAGACCTGACAGTGTGTTTGTGTGTCTCCAAGATCTTTTTTTAAAAAAAATAGCACAAGGTAGAAGAAAATTTTGTGGATGAAGGAACTATTTATGTGCAGTGGATTTTCTCTCTTTCTCTCTGGAGTAAAAAAAACCAAAACATCACATTTGCAGATATGTAACATTTGAACATGACTTTATTGAAAGAAACTAGTCCATAGCCAGCAGCCTTTCTGCTGGCAAAGCATCTAAATTTGGTTTTACAAGCGTGCCAGTATGTGAATTTAAAGCAATAGGCAACTGTGCTGAAGAGGAAGAATCTATCATTCCACTTGGCTCCCTGACAAAAGATGCTGTCATAACTGAAGTCTGGAATTATCCAGTTTATTAGTCCTGTTTGTCTTCGCTGATGATGGCCTTCTCCTGCAGCACTCAGACAGTGGCTTTCAAACCTGAAAGTGTTTATTTTAATGCTAATAGCTGATGCCATTCTTTATGCTAATTTCCCCATTCCTCCTGAAATTTAAGGAGGAAAGTGTTAGGCTTATTTATCTTGTTCAAATGACGCATACAGCCAATAGTGATTTAAGTACTGAACCCCAGAGTTACTGGTCATAAAAATGCTATAATTAGGACAGGCTACACAGATGTCTTCTAACATGGTTGAGCAGTTCTGACTTCACAAATGATAGTTATCATGATGTATCAAATCCTTCCCCCTACAGATACTAGATGCTACCAGGAGATCAGTTATACATTTGTCAGGTTCATCCCCTTTCTTGAGGGTTAAAAGAGCTCCGCCTTGCAGCCCTGCATTCAGCCACCACTACCAGGTTTTCAGAAAGAGAACTGCCTGATTATTCTCTGTCTGACAAAACTGAAATTGTGTTTTTTATGGTTTTGTAACCCTCGGGTAGAAAAAGGAGCAGGAGCAGTAACAATACTCTATGTTCAATGCCTCAGCTTTTGTTGCACTGTGTGCTTGTATGTGACTTCAAGTCACTTGTTGACTTACGGCAACCCCATAAATTTCATAGGGTTTTCTTAGGCAAGGAATGCTCAGAGATAGTTTTGGTAGTTCCTTCCTCTGAAACGTCGCCTACAGAACCTGGTATTCATTGGTGGTCTCCCATCCAAGTACCAACCAGGGCTGACCCTGTTACCCTGACTTCTGGGCATCCCCAGGGGACACCCTGGTTCACTCCAAATGCAAAGGTTGGGGAAATTAGTGGAGCACCGGCTTTGGCAGAACTGAGGGTAGGGCAACACAGCAAGATCTTTAACCCAGTTTTTACAGAGTCAGACTACAGGAAAACCCAGGGAAAGTGTTCAATCACAGTGTTTTATTGAGGGGAGTTCACTTGCACAGGAACACAAAATACACACAATCACACATTCACACAAGAGCTAACTGAAAGAGAAAGGGGGAAAAATTATAGAGAGGCTGAAGGATTTAAGAGGATTTACAATTACCAGTCCAGAAGAATAGTGAAGAGCAGAAATGTGTTTTGGCTTAGGTAGGACCTAAGGATAGTTCTCATTCAGGATCCAGACAGACAGAGTGACGAGGAGACCTTTGAGAGACTGCACTGGGCATCCTGAGATCAGGGGTATTTGTACCCTGAAAATAGCCTGTGGCAGTGAAGGTGTAGATGTAAGACAAAGATGTAAGATGTAAGACAAAGGGAAGCTGTTGTGAACAATGGGTCTTTTGCCTGTTGATGGGCTTAGTGCTTGATTGACAAAGACATGATGGGTGTTGTAATAGCTGCCTATTGTGCTGCTGTGAGGAAAGAGGAAGGAGTCCAGGTGTACAAGGAACAGATATCTGTCAATCAGTGTCCTGGTGGGCTTCTCACAGTTGGGTTCCCTGGAAAATTCCAGCTTCTATTTAAGCCTATTATCCACAGGAATGGTATGTATTTGCCTGACAAATGACTCAGTCTTACCTGTTTTGAGTTGACCTATCCTTCTCACGTTTACAGCCAAATTCCTTCCCTCACTTAGTTTGACTTCTCTATCACCTTTCAGGTCTGATTTTGATATCAGAGCCAATTAATACAGTTGTCAATCCAATATTGTGCCAATTAGGTATAGTGCCCATCCAAACCATACTAATATCAGGGACCCCCAAAGCGGGGCCTTGCAACCTGCTTAGCTTCCAAGCTCAGACACGAACTGGTGTATATTGATATGTGAATTCAGAAGCTGAGTAGGAATTAGAACATCTGAGGACTGGGGAAAGCTTGGAAATGCTTTTATCCCCCTCCCTGCATCTCCCACTGGCCAAATTATGCACAGAACTTGCACTGGCAGAAACCAGGTAGAGAAACCTTGCCTTGAGAGGGACTAATGTTTGCTTTGGTCCAACAACCATATTCTGCAAGGTTTGTTCTCTGAAACCTGCTGGGGCATAAACTTAAAAGGCAGCGTAGAAGTTGACCCATCAGAGGTCTTACAGAGACTAGCAAACCACTTTTGACACTAATCATCATCATCATCATCATCATCATCTACCAGTGCCTCTTGTATCTGTCACTGGGACTAAAACTGTAGCCCTTTCTGCACGCAGCGAGGGAAACGCTCCCTGCCGCTACTCACCGTCTTTTTGGTGGGTCCGTTTGAGTCCACCCTGATGAGGACTGCTCCGGCGTCCAAAATGGTAGCTTCCGGTTGGTGGAGGTTCTTGAGAAGCTTGCCAGCCTAAAGCCCACACTAGTGTGTGCGTGCAAATCTGCACCGGAGCGTGGCGACAGAGTGACATGGGGTCGTGCGCTCTGTACTTTTTAAAAATCTCTTAAAAGAGGTTTTTAAAAAGCATGCTGCACGACCAGTTCTGGTCACTCCAGAGCGGACCGAGGTGCGGAACTATGAAAAGTAGTCCGCCTCAGTCCACTCCATAGTGCAGAAGCCCTCCGTTGGAGGTCGCTCTGCACTGTTTTAATAGGCCGGTGCGGAAAGGGCCTGTGAGAGAGATCAGCAGGGCAACTTCTGTGAGGAAGTTTTGCCCTGTAAGAGATTCTGCCTACCCCTGAAGCCATTCGCCTTGTGATTTGCAACAGCCCAAGAATCTAGAAGGAAAGCAGCACCTGAAGCCTGGGTTGAAACTTGCATATACCTTTGCCCCAGGCCACCTATGATATGTTATGTTATATTTTAAGTATATTATGAAGCATCAGGATTTTTAGTTTTTTTTATCAGCAGGAACAATGGCAATATCTCTTACACATTTCTTGGGCTTCCCCATTCTTTCTGTGCAAAGCTTCAATCTATTGGATAGGGGGAGGGGATGGATTTTTCCATCAGCCATGTATTCATTTGAGCTATTGCTGTTGTGATACAAAGTATTTTTAGGTGACTTGGTCTTGATTTGGTAATCAAGTCCCATTTGCTCCAGGTGGAGAGGACAATGGCAAGAATTGGCTTTTAAATGTGGATTAACATAACTTCCTGCATGGGGACTATCGAGATGCTTACCATCACATCAAAACTTACCACTACTCCATTGCTTGGTGTCCTCCAGTGTTGGACAGGAAGAGACATGTGAGGATGGGCCCCATAAAAATCAAGTCTATAGTCTGATGCAATTTACAGGCTTCCAGTTTGCTACTCTTATTTTACATTCACTATTGTCTACATTATTTAACGCCTAGACCTGAGCATGAAAAGCTCCTGGTATCCCACAGATAGCATGCTAGTGCATAGGAGTAACTTTAGCAAGTGCTGGCCTAGATCTCTGCTAAAAATGGGACTTTAGAAGAATTTGGTTGCAAAGGGTGATTCCCAGAATGTTGCACTTCCTATATTGATTTTCTGACATCACTGGCTTTATTTGCTGACATTAGTATACTATGCCTTCAGACATCATGGGAAGTGATTTTCACCTTGGCATACAAGTTTTGCTGAAAACGGTATAAAAATTGAAGTACACAAGAGGGAAGTTAAGTGGATGAAAACTGTCCCGCACAATTAGCTCCAGTTGTGTTTTTAAGACATTTAAGCATTAAAGAAGGGCTCCTGATCAACTGATTTTAGGATAGTTTTCCTGTTTCATCATCAAAACCTTGCCCCAAATTGACTGAGAAATCTACCCCAAAACTGGAGGATTAGCAGTCTCTCTTTATGGAAGATGTCAAATCAGATTGCAGCGAGCCGTCATCAATAATTATCTCTCTTGTTGGCACTCTGGACTTTTGACAAATTGAGTTGTATTGCATCGTAGCCTTCAGGGCAAATGCATCATTGTTTAGGCTTGTGAGCCAATACATTATATTGTAATCAATAACATTGAATGGTATATTTTCCCTTTTGTGGTTCTGAGTATACTGTCTCTTTAACCTTGGCAAACCCTTACATTGACCAATATCAGAGTTTGGTATGTTTATTATGGAGGCTGTTTCTGCCAGTACCTGCCATGAGACTTGAAACAAGACCTTTATGCTACCCTTGAGAAGCCTCAGATGAGGAAGAAATGTATGATGCTCTTAAGAAGACCAAAAAAACCCATCCAAGGGGAAACTTTCAGCCTGTTCTCTCATGTCCACCCAACTTCAAGATCTTTGACTGGTCTTGGGCTCTGAAGATAAGGACAGTGGATACAAAACCATGCACAGAGCTTTATAGAGCGCAAGCATCTCCTCCATGAATTTGTGGCTAATTGTAAGAAAAGCTTTGAACATTCATGAGGCTTTGGTTGTTTGCTGGGATGGCAGGCATCCATTAGCTACAGTATGAGGAAAGCTATAGAGTGGGGTGACCAACTATAGCCCAAGGGTGGACAATTAGCCCCCAGAGACATTGAAGGGTGGTACCTCGTTACCATATCCACTCCTACAAAAAACCCACAATTATTTTTGCCTGCAAACGACTTCTGGGGGACATGCAGGGTGTTTTTACCATGTTATTGGGCCTTCCTGGGCCATTTTAGGCCCAAAAGGGACTGTTGAGCAGCTCTTAAATAGGAAGTGAGTAGAAGTCACTTCCCGTTCACCTCTTGTTTTTTAAAAAAGGCATCTCCTGGGCCTAAATTGGCTTGGGGTGAAAAATGAGGTAGAAAAGCCCTCCATAATCCCTAGAGGGGATTTGGGCACAAAAAAATTGTTTGAAAAAAATGCAAGTTTTTTTTTACCCTTGCGGGGGATCCAGGGGCCTCCAAACATGGTGGAAATGTCCTCCACATCTGCTATAGTCCATTTTGGGACGTTTTGGAGAAAAAAAACCCAACGTCTGGGGGGGTGATGGGGGCCAGAAAAATGGGTCTAGGGGGCCATACTTTGCCCACCCCTATGGAACTCACTGGCACCTTTCCATGGTCCTGACAATGCCTACCTGAATTTGGATGTAGCTAATTAATCAAGTACATGTTTCTGAACCTTTCTGGGAAAGAGCAACGAGGTCTTACTCTAGTAAGTCTTTTATCACATCCCCTACAAAGAACTAACAAAAAAACTGAACAGGACATAATGTATGCTATTATGCATTATGTTTTTTTATTGTGTTCTTTACTGGGTAAAAAGCAAAAACTGGGGAGACCCAATACTTTCATACAATGAAATTGTCTGGAAGACTAGTGAGGTTTTTGTTGGACCTTGCATTCTTGGCAGAGTGTGACTTTCAATAAATGTCAGAGTGGTTAAAGTCTACCATTAGCACTATATATCTCTTTTTTGAATGTTTGGTCATTTGTTTTCCAAAGGCATAATAGAAATATTCAGTCTGGCTGTGGAGGCTGTAGTAGACCCCAACAACGAAGTCACTGTTGTTTCTCTTCCCTTTAATTTTTATGTCTTGTTACTTTTTATGATTTTATACAGTCCTTGAAGAAGGCCTTTGAAAGCACATACAGGCTGAAACACATTGGCCTTTTTATCAATAACTCCTTCATCTACTGAGTACCTTAAGATGTGTTTCTAATTTTTTCTGTGTATTACCTTGATTGGACCATTTGTTACCCTGTATCTTGGGGGTCCTGGGAGGGACACCCAAATATCCAAATATTAACACAGATGGGGAAATTAACTAGAGCACACTTGCTGGCTAGCAAGAGGTAGGGTAACTATAGTGGGGGGTCTTTTAGCCCTATGTCTACAGAGGCAGGTCAATGAGTCATGCAATTTACAGAATAAACCAGTTAATGTTTTTATTGAAAAACAACATATAAGACAAACAAATACACCACTAACTAAATAAGAAATAGGAAAATGGAAATGAATTTTAGGAATAAATAATACGACACCTGATCACGTAGTCCTGAACAGCTGAAGAAAATGAGACTTAGGCCCTTTTCGCACGGGCCTTTTCTTGCGCGACAGCCCCGTGAGCCTCGCACTCGCCAGGCTCACGGGGCTGAAGCGGCGCGAGCGTGGGTTTTTTGATTTTCGCTTTGAAGCGAAAATCACCCGCGCAACACTCCCGGCGCTTGCGCGCACTTACCTCTCGTGTGGAGCATCGGGAGCCGGCCGGGTCGCGCTTCCTTCCCTCCGCCCCTGCAGAAGGAAGGGACGGGGCAGGGCGCTAGCGCGACAGACGCAACACGTCCTGCTTCGCGAGCGCGCGGGGGGACGGACGCGACAAGCGCCTTTCTCACGCGCGGGGGGCGGACGTGACAAGCGCCTTTCTCGCGCGCGGGGGGGATGGAGGGGACAGGCTCCTTTCTCACGCGCGCGGGGGGGATGGAGGGGACAGGCTCCTTTCTCGTGCGTGCGGGGGGGATGGAGGGGACAGGCTCCTTTCTCGCGCGCGCGGGGGGGGAATGGACGGACGCGCGAGCCGCCGCTACCTCCGGGAGGCTGCCGCTTCCCCGCTCGTTCCTTCGCCTGCGGAAGGAAGGAGGGGGAAGCGGCAGCCTCCCGGAGAAAGCTTCTTGTGCGAGCCGCCCTCCTCCGCCGCGCGAGCGCCGGCGCTGCAAAAAGGGCCACAGTAAGATACCTTGGGGAGCTCGCTATACAGACTGGCAGCAAAGCAGGGTGAAACTCAAAAAGTGGCTCTCTCAACTATCAGAACTAGGGGTTTTTATAACAGAAATTGTGCCTGAGATTCATGTCATAAACTTTAAGAACAAAGTTAGCTTTGAAATGCACCAAAAGGCTTAGAAGTGGATCAAAACATCCGTGGTAGCTCAATCATGCAGCCCAAGTGCCAATCGATGGGCACTTATTATGGTCTTGTTATTTATGGGCGCAAATCAGGCATCTTGTGAGATGAAAGGAATAGATCCCGGAACAACAGCAACCAAGGCTTTGAAGTGCCCGCCTGAGATAAGGGAAGTTGGAATTCCTGTCATAAAACGGCTGCTCCTTGTATTTGTGTGTTTCCTGAGGACCCTTGCAAATACATGACCCAAGGTGCCATGGAAAGGTCAAATTATTTGATATCACAAAGGGATATCTAGTGCTATCAAAGTTTATGCTTAAATCACAGTTACACATTGGCTCATCTAGGTCAGTGCTATCTGCTACAGGTGGCAGAGGCTCCCTGGAGATTCCGCCTTTCCACGACACCGCCTGGAAATGGCAGGGACTGAGCCCAAAACTTTTTGCACCTTTGCTATGGTGATGGTTTGTGGCTATTGCCCTTAGTATGTGTGCATTTCCTCAAATTTTTATTGAAAATTTTCAAAATACACACCATAGTATATGAAGTGTCCTATCAAGTAGGATGACTTTGTCTATGCTTCTTTCTCCCTGGAACAATCCTCCCCTGAAAAAAGCCAGATTCTGGGATGATGTAAATTGACAGTGCTTACTACTTTTTAGTAAAATTGTGCCCATTACTAAAACTCAGGCCATTTTTAACTCTTACACACAACTAACAAATCCATTAAATGATTGATTAAAAGAACAGACAATGATACTAAGGGATATGTGAGCTTTGATGTTTGCATGTTTCAGCAATGTTTGAGTTGTACAGATTTTTCAGTTAATTATTATACCACTGTTATTACAAGCTTGTTACACAAGACACATACAAGCACTCTTCCTTTGACTTTTTTTAAACATAAAATTATTTTCCCTGCTATATCCAGAAACATTTGCTTCAGAGTCTGACTGATGGTATCATACAGAGAGTTCTTGATGCTCTGCTTTCTTTTCATAATATAAACAAGTAGGACATGTAAAAAAAAAAAAGGAGTCTATCCTTCAACTCTGAATAGCCATTTCACACTACACAATTGTAGCACTATGATCCAACTTTAATTTCCATGGCAACATCCTCTGGCATCCTGGGGTTCATAGTTCAGGGAGGCACCTTTAGAATTCGCAGCCTCTAGCGGCTCTGAACGAACAACAAACGCTAGCATTCCATAGGATGCAACCATGGTAATTAAAGGAGAATCATGGTGATATAACTGTGTAGTGTGAAAGGACCCAAAGAATGCTCCTATCCAGTCATTCACTACAAGCAGAATATACCACTACTGCCCCCACCTTTTTTTCCAGTTATCATTTTATGTTCCCTGACTAGTGAATACACTCAGTTCTCATTTGGGCTTCATATTTATTTTTGTCATTTCTGTTGTTTTTACCTCTACAAACTTGGGGTGGGGGGAGGCAGATATGCTAACACTGCCCTCTTGTTTCTAAATGATCTCATTGTGGCTACAATCTTGGCAGTATTGGGTGGGGGGCAGGTTTCCACATGCCTGCGTGCACATGCCTTCCAGTTGCCTATTGATTTATTTCATGGGGTTTTCTTAGGCAAGGAAAACTCAGGGGTGTTTTTGCCAGTTCCTTCCTCTGAAATATACCTTACAGCATTTCATATTCCCTGGAAGTCTCCCATCCAAGTACCAACCAGGGCTGACCCTGTTTAGCTTCCAAGATCAGACAGGATCAGGTGCCTTTAGGGTATTTAGGACCCCACTGTAAATGCATTACTCTTTGATGGCCATTAAGCAAGAGTTGTTCAGAGAGGATCAGGTCTGAACATTCAGCTTCCATGAGTTGAGAGAAGCACAGAAAGCATCTGTGACCATGGAAGATAAAGCTTTTCAGCCATTCTTGTGTCTCACAAACTACTCTTGCAAAATTTGGAAGACACATCTGTGAACAAAACGGCTCTCTTCACCTCCCTACCAAGATAACACATAAATCTTAACACTGAAATTATTGCCTTGTTGGTAATTAAGCGGACTATGATATCACCTCTGTTCTAGGTGGCTTAAATATATGTCAGATCAAGGGGGCAGCTTTTTAAACTGACAGCTGGACTTAACAGAATTTTGCAGTTATGCTGTTGCCTATCTCTTCTTCCAAATGGTGAAGCAAATGATCCAAGATTTGATTGCTTTCATAGCCTTTGTGCTGCCAAATAACTGTAGTCACTGAGTTGTCTCCATTTCACAAGTTTATCTGCATTTGAACAATGACACAAACTCTTTAAAAAACACATTACAGCATGGCATAAAGAAGCTGCAAATGTGCTTTATGACTGTGTTGAGATCCCTCAAAATATAGCCAAAAGGAAACATACAAATAGATAATTTTTACTAGCTTAGCAAAGAATTAGCAAAGAATAATTTTAAAATGAAGTTGTGATTGGAAGTATATATCTGACATATATTCCAGAAAATCAGATGGTTTCTAGGAATAGTTTTTTCTCTCTCTGATGCTCAACCATTTTGTGTAAAAATTAACCTGACTTTCTGATTATTACAAAATCAAACAGATTCTGTCTTGTATAAGATGACAAATGACAACAAAATTCCCAGCTCTGGTTCCCAGATGCCAGACCTGCAGCTTTAAAATGCTATGGATCAGCAACATACTGCGTGATGATTCTACTCAGAAGTTACTACAGTCCATTCTCCTGTTTGTCTATTCCTACTTGCCAAAGTAAGCAGGTACTGCACATCTGAGGCTGAAACTAGATGAGTGCTCAAAAACCAGTCCCAAATAATTAAAAGTTGCCCCATAAGCGGAAAAGCAAAGGAATCTCACCAATAAATAAATAAATAAATTTGAAAAAAAAAATGATGGTGCATCAGCTTGATAGAACTGGTTACCAAGCATGTATTTTGTAAAAGATATATTTTAGTCTATACTGGCTAGTATGAAGGCAGCTTTTCCTACAAATGATACATATGTGTACATATGTGCCTTCAAGTGATCTGTTGACTTATGGTGACTCCAGGGATTTCATAAGGTTTTCTTAATCCAGGAATATTCAGAGGTGGTTTTACCAGTTACTTCCTCTGAAATATAGCTCCTGGTATTCAGTGGCAGTCTCCCATCCAAGTACTAATCAGGGTTGACCCTGCTTAGCTTTCAAGATCAGATGGGATCTGGTGCCTTTAGGGTATTTAGGCCACACACAAAAATAACATATGATATATATGATTATTTTTGCAACTGCCAGTACAATACCATGCCACCACTGACTGATATTTTGTGAAAGTCACATTATGCCAGAAGAGAAGTGGAGTCTACCAGAGAAAAGGATGTTAGGAAAATAACAGTTGGGATAAAACAGTTAGTTGGTATGGGACTGGGTGGTGGATGGGTGAAGTTCCAGGTCAGTAGTAGATCTTGTTGGGGAATGTGTACTCCTCCAGATGTTGTTAGACTAAACTCCCAACAGTTCTAGCCACGGTAGTTAATAGTGAGAGATGATTGCAGGTGAATTCCAACAATATCTGGAAGTCTAAATGTTTTCCATTCCTCTCCAGTTTTGAAAGTCTCTTTATGAAAAAGAAGAGTTTTTAAAATGTGAACTTTACACCTTAAGGAATATTGAACTCACTAACAGACTTGGCCTTATATTTGTTTCAAATTTCAGGAATAAAACCTGTTAAATTTTTAATCCTGGTCTATTTTGCATGGAGTGGCTGATCAATAGTTTAAACAGCCACCCTGCTGAAAAATACTCATGATTACACAGTAACATTGGCAGCACTGTGGGCAATTTTATCATTTCCTCATCATTCCTGCATCTTCTGTTTAGGTCTTCTCCATTTCAAGTGAGCAAACACTGGATTTGGCATCTTTTCCACTAGTGCAGAGGTGTATCTCTCTGACCCTGGTGTTATATAAATAAAGGATTTTTCTGCCTATCTCTTGTACATTTCACCTTTACAGACACTTATTTCTTTCTATGCTTTAATCCTTCCTTCCTTTTTTTTTCCTGATTGAAGCAGCAAAATAAAATAAAAAACCTAAAACTAGCAGAATATAATTTTAATATAATTAAAATGAACAGGAGAACAAAAGTCCAAAGGCTTAAAAGGACTAAGAGAGTAAAAATTTCTTCACCTGGTGCTGGAAAGACAATGATATTAAGTGTCAAATGAGCCTCTCATCCACTGAGATGTACCACCAGTGAAAAGACTCTTTTTCATAAACATGTGCCTTACCTTGTTTGGTGGGGGAACCTAAATGATGACCTTGGGGTTTGAGACACTCCCTTAGTTCCAAGCCACTTAGGAGTCCAAAGGTAAAAAAGCAGCATTTTGAACTGGGTTTGCAAACAGACTGGCAGCCAGTGCACATTCTAAAACATTGGTGTAACAGCATCATTCAATGCACTTCATCGGTATTATCTGCTTTTAGCCTTTATATCAACCTTGTAAGTTAGAGCAGATTGTGCACTTAATTCACGGTGTTCACGGTGATAAAGAAATTCAGACCAGGAACATTCTTATTCAAATTTCAGTCTCTTAGCCATAATACTGCAACAACTTCCAATTGTTATGATGTCCTGCTGTCCAGCTCTGCCACATTTACAAATAACTTTCAGTCTCTTGGCTACACGTTATAAGCCACTGCATATTTGAGGGACAAGGCCTTCAGGGATATAACACTAGAGGTTGAGGCTGATATGCCCTCTCCATATCTCCAAAAGCCTATTACATCTCAGTCTTTGGATTTTTATTAATATATGTTATAATGAAATATTTAAAAAGTCATGGGGTGGGGGGAAACTATCCTGACCCTTATACTGCAAATAATGGCTCATCTGACCGTTTGGTCACCTCGGCTTGTTACAAAAGCCAACAACCACTTACTGGCTATGCCAAATGAGGCGTTTTGTTTGGGACACTCATTTGACATTCTGTTTGGTTCCAGTATTGTTTACTATTAATACAAGAATTTCACTGAGCAATGGAATAACGAGAATGAATTTTTATATATAAGTTCAGGATGCACATCTGCATTTTGAAGCTGAATAGTGGGTTGACACCCCCATTCATTTCCAGGGCAAGATGAAGATGCAGCAACCTTGCAGTAATATATTGGAAAGTCAGACTTCTGGGGCAGAAGCATATGGCTGCTGGTGTGGGTTTATGCAGACAATTCTATTTCAGTTCTTTCTTATAATATCTTTTGAGTGGGAAAGAACTGTCTCTTTCTGTTTAGAACTGTGAAAAGGGGCACTCTCTGAAGAGGGGTATACCATATTGACTGGCTGGAACACTGAAGTGGGGCAATCCACAGCAATTTCTTGTAGTCTCCACATGTCACTATTACTTTTGGTCTTCCTTCGTATACAGTTGGCTCTCTACATTTGCTAGGGTTAGAGGCACAGGACTCCCGCAAAAGTGGGAAAATTGCAAATATCAAAGTGTGTGTGGGGCAGAAGGGGCGAGGCATGGTGGGGAGGGCAAACATCTAGGGTTCAAACCAGGTCAGGAAAATGGAGGTGGCCAGTCAATGACTGGTGAAGGTGAAGGATCAGAGGCAGGTTTTTAAAGGGCTGGGTGGCTTGATTGGAGCTGCTGAGAGGGAAGATTCCCTTAGGAAAGTGCTTGAGGTAAGGGGGAAGAGGTTGGACACACAAACAAACAAATCCAAGAAAGTTAAGCTTGCAAGTGTGGAAGGCTGACAGTCATCACTCATTCAAAATCCCAGAGTGTAGGTCCCAGGTCCCAGGGATCCTTGTTCATCCCAACCTGAC
This sequence comes from Ctenosaura bakeri, assembly GCA_948474755.1. Lineage (NCBI taxonomy): Eukaryota > Metazoa > Chordata > Lepidosauria > Squamata > Iguanidae > Ctenosaura > Ctenosaura bakeri. The sequence continues at coordinate 2,824 of CAOLHI010002420.1, read as the reverse complement.
CTTGGCACACCATTTTCTACTTATCAGGACATTCCATAATCCTCACAATAAGATTTTTGCCTCTTGCGACCTTGCTGATTGTCATAATGACTGGCATTTCTTAAAAGCAAGAGGCCACCATTCAACTGTGACTGTAAAATAATTCATAATTTACCTACCTCTGAAATAGTATGTGAGCTATACACACTCTGGAACGATGAACTCTATCCCAAGACTCTCAGAGAAAGTAATTTCATGATTAAATGCAAAGTGACTATTCGATAGCAAATAGTTCTGGACTGTCACAACAGATAATCGTTAGGGGCCTGTCCAAGAAACAGTGGTTGAAAATAGCCTTTGTAAATAGTCAGAAATATTATAAACCATTGCAAATATGACCAGACTGACTCAGTTCTAATTACTGGGATGACTAACCTGATGCCTCAACATCTTTCCAACATCATTCCAAGCCTTTAGTCCTGATTTATAAACTCAGTGTTGCTCCATTTGTTATTCAGGAGCGGAGAAATGCAGCATTATCAGTTTTTGAGTTCTTAAAATATGGCAATTTGGAAAACTAATTACAATTACAGGCAATTAAAACAGGAAAGGTTTGATGATAAATAGGAAATCTATCTGATACAAAGATTGAGAGAGAGAGAACAGCTTAAATGACTAGAAAATCTTTATAGAAACATTGGTAGTTAAAATCTGAGATGTTTAAACTGAGATATAATTGTGTATGTGTTACACTACAGTCTTAGGTATTTTTACCTAGAAATTCCATTAAGCTTAAAAGATTCTCACAAAGCCCGGTTAGGACTGCAGTTTATTATAGCTGTGGATCTATTTAGATGTATAGTTAATAATATTTAAGAGCAACATCCAGATGCTGAAATTAACAGTGAATAAGAATGAAGAAGCCAAGTAACATCAAGCAACCCAATGAATTTTAACAAAATAGTTTGATAGCATTTTTCACTCACAGTAAAACAAAAGCACCTCCAAAGGAGAGACTTGCTTAAACCTCCCAAATCTAAAGCCAAAGGTTTAGGACGACTATGGGAAATCTGCCCAAACAAACAGAAAAAGCGGAGCAATGCCATAGCCCTCCTTTCTACACTAGACTGTTATAGTGCTATTATTCCATTTTCAACATCCTATGGGATCCTGGGGCCTCCCTAAACTGGACACCCCAGGATTCCACAGGATGTTGAAAATGGAATAATAGCATAATAACAGTGTGGTGCGGAAATGGCCAGAGAGTGGGGCGGGGGGGGTGGAGGCGGCTTTCTTCGCCCGTGGAACCAGCCAGGCCTGGCGCAAACCAACGTCGGAAGCGGCTCCTCACGTGGCTGAGCGCCCCGTCCCTTCCAGAGCTGGCCAGGGTGGGGAATCCCGACGCTGACCGCGAGGGGTGTCCCCTTTAAGAGGAGCCGGGGCGGGAGGTGGGGGCTTCCTCCTGTCTTACGGCCCCTCAGAGGGCCGTCTCCTTCGTCCGCGCCGCGTCACCTGACTCTGAAGACGCGACGAACCTGCGAGAGGCCCCGTGCAGAACGAGCAAGAAGGGGAGAGCGCGCGAGGTGCGCGCGGGGGCGCGCGCGCGAGAGAGAGATTGCGAGCGAGCGAGCGGCGGGGCTCGTGTCTTGCACGCATCCACCCAGGCATCCTTCGTCGCCTGGCTGACAGAGCGCAGGGAAGGCTTGTGGTGGCCGCCCTGGGGATTAAGGCTGCTGGGCGGGCGGGCAAGCGGGGATTAGGCTCGAAATAGCGGCAGCTCCTGGGCGTGGAGAGCCGCCACCGAGCCCCTGCGGCTTTAGCGCATCTTTTCCCTTCCGCTGCTCTTCCCTTCCTTCCCTCCCTTCCTCCCCCTCCGCACCCTGCACCTGAGGGAGCCGCGAGTGCGCCTGAGGCGCGCCTTTCCGCGCGCTGGAGCAGGGTGGACGGTGCTATCCAGGGGAGGGGGGCGCAGCGCAGCGGCGAGCGGGCAGCCAGGAGGGCAGGGGCGAGAGAGGAGGAGGAGAGACGGTGGCCTCCCCGGGAGCCGAAGGCAGCGCCAGCCCCGCGAGGGGGAGAGGAAGAGGCGCGGCAGTCGCCAGAAGGACGCGGACGCACTGACAGGTCGGCTTCGGTCGCCTTGGGCGCTCCTGCGTTCCCGGAGAGCCGGGCGGAGGGGGAGGCCTGGCTGGGCGTTTGGTCACCCTGGGCGTCCAGAGCTCGAGAAGAGGTTGGCGGGGGGGGGGAGGCGGTGATATGAAAGAGTAACCAGACGCAGCGGCCTCCGTATCATTTCCTCCCCACTGGAAAGGGGGAGAATTGCATTGCAGTGGGCGAGGAAAAGGAGGACGGAGGCTGGGAGAGGGTGAGGAAGAAGAGGGCCAAATTGGGGGTCTGGGGTAGGATACCGGGGTTGTCCGGTGGCAGCAAGAAGCTCACGGTTGTCTTCGCGGAGCGGTTGGCCAGAGATTGGGGGAAAGGCACCGAGAGGGCATAACATGGCGCAATGATATGATAATCTCCCACCAGAGAGAGAGAGAGAAAGAGAGATGGAAACGCAGGGGAAGAGGCGAGAGAGGGATTGAGCCGTTGCTGCAGTAGAAGCAGGAGGAGGAAGCGGTGGTGAGAGAGGCCGAACCGGAGTCTAGCTGTTTAATTCATTCTCTGAGCCCTCTTGAGGCTCTGTCAGGAAGGCCCTGGCTGGGAAATCCTGGGGAGGCGGGGGAGGAGGAGGAGAGTGCCCCCTCTTCCCCCAACAAGGGAAGATGCGATAGGTGGTGGTTTGCAGTAACCGCCATCATACTAATCCGGAGATGCAGTTTTCAGGCAGTGAGTGGAAGGAAAAGGA